>VXBJ01006613.1:307230-328634 GCA_013400055.1 Nycticryphes semicollaris | reverse complement strand
TTTTTTTTTTTTTTTTTTTGAGCGGGGCAGGAAAGGAGAGGAATTTTTCACCTGGTACTTAATTCCATTGAATGACAATCCAGTATTTTTCTAGGTTATACATTTTTTATATCAATCTACCTACTATGAATTCATGTATAATTTTTGTCCCAAGTTGCGTTGACAGCTACAATGTTACATGTGTCTTAGTGACACCCTAACTAGAAGTCTGAATTCAAAATATATTTTCTTGTCAACTTTACTTCAGTGTCTAGTTTAAATAGACTACCCAGACAATGTTGCTTTCTTGTTTCAGTAATATAAAGTAGAACCTCAGAAAGCAAGAAATGAAGAGCACCAAACAACCTTCCTAAAGGCTTTCAATTTGTAATTTTTTCTAATAATCTAAAATGAGAAGATTAATGAGAAACTTGTCTTCCCTGATATCTACTATTTTCATTGAGAGGATGCTCAGATTTTACATACAAATAGAAAAGTAAAGACTTTACATTCATATATCTAAACTTGTATATATACGCAAAAATGTATGTGCACACACACACATACATATAAACATCCACACACATATATATAAATATATATCACAGAATCATAGAATCACAGAATGGCTTACATTGGAAGGGTCCTTAAAGATCACCTCATTCCAGCCCCACCCTGCCATTGACGTGGACACCTCCAACTAGACCTGGCTGCTCAAAGCCCAATCCAGCCTGGTCTTGAATACTTCGAGAGATGGAGTATCCACAACTTCTCTGGGAAAACTGTTCCAGTGACTCACCAGCCCCACAGTGAAAAATTTCTTCCTTTATATGTAATCTATATCCACCCTTTTACAATTTAAAAACACTACTGCTACTCCTATCACTACACTCCCTGATAAAGGGTCCCTTCCCATCTTTTCTATAAGCCTCCTTTATGTACTGAAAGGTTGCTACAAGGTCTCCCCAGAATCTTATCTTCTCCAGACTGGACAGTGCTGACTCTCTCGGCCTGATCCCTCTGATCGTCTTCGTTGTTCCAACAGGTCCATGTCCTTCTTGTACCGAGGATTCCAGAGCCAAGTAGGGTCTCGTGAGAGCAGAGTAGAAGTGGAGAATCACATCCCTTGAGCTGCTGGCCACACATCTTTTGATATAGCCCAGGATACAGTTGGTCTTCTGTGCTGCAAGCAGCTCATGGTGAGCTTCTTATCAGCCAGCACCTCCAAGTCATTCTCCTTGGGGCTGTTCTGAATCTATTCTCTGCCCAGCCTGTATTTGTGCTTCAGATTACTGTGACCTACAGGCAGCTCCCTGTACTTGTCCTTGTTGAATTTCATGAGGTTCACATGAGCCCACCTCTCAAGCCTGTCCAGGTTCTTCTAGATTACATCTCTTCCCTCCAGTGTGTTGACTGAATCACACGGCTTGATGTCATTGGCAAACTCACTGAGGGCGCACTCAATCTCACCGTCTGTATCGCTGACAAAGGTGTTGAACAACACCAGTTCCAGTACCAAACTCTGACGAATGTCACTCATCACTGGTTTCCACTTGGACATCAAGCCATTAATTACAATACAGTTACCTAGCTAGTTCTTTATCCACTGGCTGGTACATCCATCAAATCCATGTCCGTCCCATTTAGAGCCATGGTGCCGCGCAGGACAGTGTCAAACAATTTGCAGAAGTCCCTGTAGATGATATTGGTTGTTCTCCCTTTGTCCACCAAAATAAGTGAACTATAATTACCTTATAAAGTGCAATAACAAAGCTCTTTGAGAAGTAATTGTGACAATCTATTCTGTTATTTTAATTTTACATGCACATACTTCTACTTCAAGTTGTTTCTACATGTTTCTGATAACCAGCAACTTTATTTAATAGCAACAACTCTGCAGAAAGACCTGCTGAACTCTGAAATGTATGCATCTTGCTCCATAAAAAAAACCCTTGAATTCACCTTTTGTTTATGAGTCAGGGACACTTTTATTCTTTTCTGTACCAAATGCTATTTCAGAAAACCTGGATAGCCACCATTTTAGCATTAATATTATTGCTCAGCTCATTTTCTGTCTCTTGTAACTGAACAGCGGACCTGTTGGTTTTGTTCTCCTCCAGTAAACTTCACCATATATGTAAAATGAAACATGAAATTAAGACAGTTCTGTGAAATTGCTTCTTGTGCTGGTGTACTTATGGAGACCACAGAAAACACTATCTGAACAACAGCAGCTAATTGTTCTAAAAGTTATTTTAAATGTATCCTGACTTCTCTTAACTAAGATAAAAGTTAAGCTCCCTATTTTATGTTCTCTGACAGTACTTGGGAGTTCAACTGACAGTCATCTTGCCACAATCAGGCTAATGCTTAGTTAATAATGTCTTAGAGCTGGCAGGGAAAGAGTTAACCCTGATAGTAGTAACAGTTCTAACAGGAACACTTTTTTAGTTTCAGCACCACATTTCAAGCCTACTCTGAAGACTCTCACCTGAAAAGAGTTTCATAATATTGATTCAATGCCGCCAAGAAGAACTGGACATTACTCCTCTTGATTCATCTTCACTGATGGTTGGTGTTAAGGAGTAATGCAAATAAGGCAGTGGAATAGACCCTGGAGCAGGTGGCATTGCAACATGAAGAATATTTTTGCATCATTATCAGTGTGGATTATTCTTAAGCCTGTGTTACTATGTTCTCATAGTTGTTTTCTTACAGAAGTATGCAATGTTCTAGCAATCTCCTAAATCAAATAGTTCCTGAACTGCATTGGTGTAACTGCAACGTAAAGTGAAATTCCTGTCCTTCTTGATAGCTACATGCATACTGGAACTGTGTTCTCAAAAGACAGTAGAGAGCCAAAGTCCAAATGAGAGACGTAAGTCTAAATAGACATTTAAGACACAACAAAAGTTTCCACTAAACTATCTTCTTGTTCTCACTTAAGGTCAAAGCTTCTGTATTATTTGGAAATAGATTGTTTGTCCAATACAAAAGTGAATATCTGCTTAGTCATTTATTATTATACCTCTTGAAGAAGATGAAAAATGTATTTGTCTCCAACAACAGCTATAGAGATTTGAAGTGTCTTCTTGTTGCACTACGCATTAAATAAAACACAGTTTTAAACATAATGGCTAGTTGATTTAGGATTAAAATACTTAAGAGAATTCACAAAAGCCATGTGCCTTTGTAGAAAAATATTTGATACAGATTTTTCCATATTCACATCCTTACACATTATATTTTTCCTCTCTTCTTCACTACAGTCTTTAAAATCACACAGTACATATATGTTTGTGATTTATAGGCGGAAGAAAGATTTGAGACCATTGGAAAGCCTCACATATTATGGAAAGTTTTGTGCTGATGAGCTAATTACTAAAGTGTAACTTTTTAATATAGTGATATATTATTATTGAATATTTTAATATGTAATGTTAATATAATAATTTTTAAATGCTGATCAAATAGTTTTGTTGTGTTGTCTGGGTTTTTTTTTTTTTTTTAATTTAACAGCCAAAAGCTGAAAGAAATTGTAACTAAACTTACTAAAGAGAGTGTTGGACATTCTTATCAGCTGGATTAAGTTAACAGGTTTTATAAACTATCCACAAAACTAAATATGTTTTATTTATATCACAGCCCTGTGAGAATCCTTTCCAAAGAATGGGGGGAGTATGTGTGTGCACATGTGTGTAGATGTCTGTACATACATCAATCCTTTGATGACAGAAGGACAAAATGAGTGTTAGTGGGCGGTAAAAAGATCACAAAGTATAATATTCTCAATATTTTCAGGAGACATAGTGAAATGACATGTTTATTTTGATCCTGTAAACAACCACATGACATTTTCGTCAAAGTAAAATAGGGTTTCCTAGTGTGAGTAAAGTGATACATCTACATAAGAGTTTCAATGCCTTTCTGTACATAACTGCTAAACCTGAATCAATTTCATACCTTACTTTAGTTTTCCTGTTTTATTTACTAGCAGAATGGATTTGATACTTATTAATCTAAAATATAATAAAAATAGAATATTTTTTGTTCCTATATCACTGGATTGTGAGTAATTCTTACTTTGAAGTAAAAAGAATCAAGGCATTAAGTTTCCAGCACAAAAACAAGCAGGGAATGAGGGACAGGAGAAAATAACACTTATTTTATCTTTCCAGTTCTTGCAGCAACTGATGCTGCACTGCAGAATTTTAACCATGACTTTACACCTGTCCTGGATCATGCTGGTAGAGTTGACTAGATTTACTGTAAGTGTAAATAAACACATGTGTTTTTAAGTTCTTCCCTTAGAATAGTTTTTCAGGATCTTGCCCCATTTATTTCTGTAATGTTTTCCATCTCTCCTAAGTTCAGCAGCCCAAAACAGACTTACTGGCACAAACCAACCACGTTTCCTAGTCTAACATCTTGAAAAATAACAACCTATGCTTTCGAGTTTGATTGATCTTGGGTTAATATGTTGATTATAACACGTTACCACACATGCATATAGTATCTATAAAATATGTAAAGATATGTAATATACATGTTTGGCACATATCTCAGATCTCTAGGAAAGAACTTCTCAGAAGAGGAGAAAGAACCAATATTTCTCATTCTTATTAATAGCTCCTCGTTCTGTTCTAATACTGCATTTAGGAAGTCCCAAGGCTCAAAACAGGATATAGGACAATATTGTGACTTGGATTGCTTCTCTTACAAGAAAATTGCAAGCTAAAGAGTAATATTGGCTTGGGGGCTTGTTTTGTTTTTATCCGAAGGAAGAAAGCTTAGGTTCACAGAGCCCCTGCCCAGCAAACTGCAGTTAAAAAGCACATGCTTGAAAAAGCAGAAGTCAGCCCTTTGTTACTTTATTTTACATTGGGTTTGGTTTTTTTAACAACAGCTATTATCAGGATCAAACTTTCAATGACTGTTTTTAAGCATATAACCACATATATCATATGCTATGTTAAAACACTTATGAATATATATTGGCCTATGTATTCGTGGTTGGGTTTATAAGAGTATGCAGTTCAGCTCAATAAGGAATTATGAAACTAATATTTATTCTGACATAAGAGTGTCAGTCATCAGATTCAGGATGTCTTACTGAAATATATTGCTCTGGGCTTTCTATTTCGTGGGGAAAAATGCAAACAAATAAATTCAAATCTAACTTTTTATACATTTCACAGAATCAAGTAAGAGGGGACTGGAAGAAATTTTGAGAAATATTCATGTACATTTAATCGTATTTTCTATCAAAACAAAAGTATTGGATGCATTTGCAATTAAATAGTTCAGTGTTTCAAAATAGATATTGAGCTTGAAGTGAGTTGTAGAAGAAATTCCTTTTTCTGACAGGTTTTATTAAGCAGGTTTGCCTGTACCAACACAATGTTTACATTGCAATTCCAGTTGGGACTGTAGGACATGTTGACATACTTAGTTAACAATCCTAGCTCAGGTAATGATATCCCTAGCTGCAGATATACTTAAATGGATATTCCAACCCTGTTTACAAGTAGAATATATGTTCTGGAGTCACATCTACTTACTTCAGCCGAGAGAGAGCTGCTAGTCAAGAAATATATGTGTGTCTGTGTGTTTTCTTAGAAATTATAGAGATACATAATTATCAAGTATATATTCCTTTATAAAACATGTAGCAAAATATAAGCATGTTTATTACATTAGTATAAAATATGCATTAATAGCTATTAAATTTCTGTGTGTCAAATTTATATACAGTTAAGAGAATAGCTACATGCTCTCAAAAATAAATATATATGACATTAGAGAATAGATATATTGTCACCCTCACACTAGTTACATTACACTAGAGTGGACTATCTTCACCGGTGAAAGATTTTTTGTCATTATTTGTGCATATTAATTCTACACACACTAGACTTTGAGGCTTCTACCTATCTGCATAATGAAATATGTTTAGGATAGATAGTCATGGATTGATTTTTTTTTTGTTGTATCTAACCTGGCTTGTGACAGTCGAGTATAATAGCAACTGATTTTGGCATGGTTTAGATTGCAGAGATTCATTAAAAAATGACATAATGGTGCAAGAGCATCTTTTTTCTCTTTTTTCTGTAGTTATGCCATTCCCAATGCCATTCCTGTACCATTAACAATGGCATTCTTTACACAAAACAAACTTTCACATAATTGAATTACAGACAAAGGATTGACATGACATTTACATCTTCTAGTTAACCAGGAAGACCTTTAGCCTTGCAGGAGAAGCATAAGAAAGCTTTGAAATCACTAGTGGTAGACGGACGGAAGAAAGAGATGAATTTAAGATTGTCAGAAGTAGAAGGAAAAATCTACAGAAATTTTGTCAGAATTGTGTGCTCCATTTGAGTGAAACCAGAGTCTTTTCAACAGTTCTGATCCACCATAGTTGTGACGCTAGCACTTCTGGGGCCACAATGCAAATTAGTTGTAGTCAAACAAATCTAATGAAAGAGAAGAACAATAAAAAAAAAAAAAATCTACAAGGAGACGCTACTCTTCTTCTGCTGAGTTGACCGTGTCAGGAATTTCATGGTCAATTACAGAAGTTCATCAATGGTAGGGAACTTCTGACTCCAAAAAAAAAAAAAAAAAGTTTGAAGAAATCATATTCTGTAGGAACTGTGCAATCAAACAGTAATTTATGTTTTCTGAACTAAATAAGCCCTTACTTTTTGCAGATTTAATTTCATCTTAGCTCTAAAAGAAATTTGTGTTGCTTGCCATAATTCCTTGCAGTAAGGAAGGACAGGAGAGTTGGAACATTTCTCTTTATTTCTATTATTAAACAGTAGACAGTAGGAATTTTTTTTTCTTTTCATAATGGTAAGTAATTTGTCGTAGAAGCCAAGGCAAAGAAAATATATGGGTTGGATATTTAATCATTCCTTTTCTAGAAAGAAGCTGATATATCATGATTTATAATACTGTCCCAAATTATGTCAAGGTTTAGAGTAGGCTGAATATTATGAAAAAATTAACCCTCAAAATAAAAAAAAATCCAAACCCTCAGACTTCACTTCTGGTAAACCTATTTTAAAAATGCAACTCACAGTACTTAGTTAACAGTTTTCAATCATCTTCTATAGCTGTTTGTATACCATACAAAATAAAACCTCTGTTCTTCCACTCATCATTTGACTAGTCTATTTAGGCATTCTTAATCTATTTTTAGAAAATATGGTGGAAGAAAATTGTTCTTCTTTGTTCTTCTAAGGAGCTTCTCTATGGCCAAAGGCCAAATGCTATTTATGTGGCAAGAATTAAGGACAGCTATGTCAGAGTACCAAGTCTCTGAGGCAACCAATTTTTTTTTGTAATTGACAGCATGTGGTCCAGTGACAGTGTTCTACATATAATTTCTACCTTGGTTACATATTTCTGCTTTGACCTCGATTAATCAGGAAGGACAAGATACATTTAATCTATTTTTTACTGTCTTCAAATACTTGGTGGCAACAATGATAAACAAGTGATGCCAAAGTAGTTTCATATAAAAAGTATTTAGTCTCAGTTTATTAATCGAACTGTTTGTGTGGCACATGGAGAGGCAGGCACTTCCAGAGGGCAATTTCTGCCATTCTAAAATACGTGTCAAATTTGTTGAGATGAATCGTATTTTGGACCAGCTTATTTTTTTCCTTTGGCTTAAGAAGAGATCATATGACTAGTTTGAAATGCATGTCTAATTTATAAAATGACTAAAGACAAATGAGAAAAATCATATTATTAATCCTTTTTTCTGTATATAGGACCCTTCTGTAAAATAGTAATATGAGTTTTGGAGCTGTAAGAAGAGGAGCTTGGAGACTACTGTCTGAGTAGGTATTACTGCCTAAAGCATGTAGAAATCTAAATGTAACACTTAACACATACTGTCCTGGCCCTCAGGAGTGGTAGAAAATACTGTAATACAAATAATAGTATTAACTATTAGTCTTTAAAGTACTGTAATACAAATAATAGTATTAATTACAAGTCCTTAAAAAGAAAATAAATTACAACTATTTAAATTTATCGGTACACTTAATGGAGAATGGCACTGTTTAGATGAATTTTTTTGGCAAACATTTAAATACTGGAGACTGATTTTAGATACAGGCAGTTTAAAATCTGACATCATTCAGGAACACCAGTCTGCCAAGAATACAGCTGGAGGTTTGCTGAGGAAAGCACTCAGGCAATTTAAATGAGAATCTCAAAGCATGAGAGATGGTTAGAACTCTAATTAAAGGGATAGCCAAGTTACAGAACGTGAATTGACGTAGCAAAAGCAGTAGGACATTAATTCATTTAGTTATACATGACAATAACATGAAAACTTGACAACTAAACAGCTGTCCAAATTACTGTACATATGTGCTACTCTGATTTTTACAAACTCTCACACATACATTCAAATTATGAGTCTGCAGAGGATTCTGTGAGCACAAGAAAATATTAGGTAACCAGAAAAAAGTCTGGACAGGGAAAAATTAACATCATACCTCTGGGGAAAAATATGCATGCAAACTACTGAATACCAGCAGAAACAGAGAGCTTTGATGACTGGATATAAGCTATAAAATCTATAAAGAGATCAGGAGGACTACAGAAAGTCACAGGAGCTTTAAGAAACCATCAGCACCAGAAGAAAAGCTTGATTTGTTTATTCTTTCCTTCCTCTTTGTAAAACCTCTTACAGTGCACTATTTAGTCCATTCAGAATCTCTCTGAATCTAGCACTAGATTCTGTGCCAAACCAAATAAGAACGTTTCATCAAGGTCTGTTTTGTTTTTTACATGTTATTTCTAAAAAATAGGGAAGAAAGATATAAACAACATATTAAGCATTTGGTAACCATGTACTTAGAAACACATTACCTTTTAATCTGAAAATTCATTAGCTAACAGACAGTGTTTGGGTATATTTTGCAGCAGCCAAACACACACACACACACAAAAAAAAAAAAAAAAAGGAGATTGGCTAAGCAAAACCAAAGATAATAAAAAACAAAAGGTTTTCTAAATTATTGTTGCTGTGCCATTAAATTTCATATTGTGCATGGAATCTGAATACATCACTTTGTTCTGCATGACAAGCAGAAGTGAGCATTCATACATTACTCAGCCACTTAATTAAGAGCCTGGGATATTTGCAGTTAGCAGAAACTAATAAGGGAATCACATTTAAATTCAAATCACTCCTCAGGGTAGCTGTGTGCAACATAAGCAAAGCTTACTGGGTAGATGTTCCACTAAATGCTCAGCTAAAAGCTTAGTTTTACAGTATTTGTGAGTAAAGAATAATTCTGGATTTGATTAAAGGTGAGAGTAAACAAATCCATTTTGAATTTTCAAGTTATGTTTTGTCTCAGCTATTTTAAAATTCCAGAATGTCTGTTACTTTGTGTAATAAAATGTTATTTAGGGCTTTACTAGCACAAAACAGGAGGTTCTATAAAACAGTCAGCTGGTCTTACCCTACACGTGATATTTCAAGACATTTTCCAGGGATAAGACTTATTGCAGACAGCAAGCAGCAACCCTAGCAGCCTTAAGGAAACAGAATCTTTATTATGAGCCATGTTACAATTCCAAAAAATTATTAAATAAATGAAAATTACTATACTACCAATTTTTTGTTGTTTACTACTGAGCAGCTCATTTTGCATTTTATACGGGAAATGCAGCTCTTGCAGAATTTCAGATTTTTTTGTGTAATGGACCAAAAGTCAAGTAGTAAAGGTAGCATCAATAAGCACACTTAAAATGTCATTAGCCAGGAATATTTTCATTAATGGTGTGCAGATGATCCTGCACTGTCTTCAAACCATTGCCAGGTCCCCCACACCAGTTCTAATTTTTATTTTTTTTTTAAATTTTTCTTTACAGGACATCTGTTAGAAAGATCAAATTATCTGAAATCTTTAAAATCCCAGCCAATTTTCTGTAATGTCAAGGGAGAATATACCTCTAAAATAGGCATGTTCTTTAAAAATAAAGCATGCTTTCAACATTTCAAAAATACATGTAATGAGTTTTATATTAACCATAAACATGCTATTTAAAAATAATAATATGATGATGATTTCATAAAAACCTCTCTGAATTCTAAAATTTCAGGACAGAAAAATCAAACATTAATCTTGGAAATCAAACATTAATATCTGAAAACTAACAGAAGAAATTTGTAATTAATTACTTTTCCACTTTAAAAGTTTCAAACAGAGCAAAACCAATGGCAATAATTTGTTCATCAAAAATAAAGCAATTTAAAATTGAAAATATGACATCAATCAACAAAAACCCCAACCAAACACCCTCAAATTCTTTCATACATACTTTCAACATGAGAAAAAAATGACACATTACAAATGTAAGCAGCAGTGAATATTTAATGTTTAAGACAATGTTAAGGTGGGTCTATATCACAGTGGATGCATTCTTGCACAGCATGTCCATATATTTAACATAGCTCTGAATTAGTTCATTAAAAAACCTCAAACTTGTCAGTGACAGAAAAGTAGTGCTTCTAGTCTAGCAATGAACCACTGCTGTAAGCCATTACCATTTCACTCCTTGCTGCCTGTCCACACAGCACGTGTTCCCTGTTGGCCACCCCATCCATACTTTGAGCATGTAGAACTGACAACATAAAACATCCTTTCTTCTGTAACCTTTTCACACTTTCACTAAGTATGAGGTGGGTTTTTTTTTCTTTTCCTCTGAAGTTTTTTTTCTCAAGGTTCTTTCTGCTGGTTTGGTAGTTCAGCAGTTCTGAGACTCAGTTTCTATATTTAAAGCATTACATGTAAATTGCTCATATTTTTTGTTTGTTTTTAAATGCTTTGGAATTTCAACACCAGTTATTTACTAATTTATGAGGGAATCTACTAATATTTACGAGGGAATATGCAACATATTTGCTGTTTTGACAATTTTGCTTTACTATACCATGTGTTGTCCTCAAAAATCATATTATCATACTTTATTTTTCTATGTGGCGTTTTTTTAAATGCAGAATGAAATGAAATAGTGTAGAGAAGTTAGCATTAAGTGTTAACCAAGTCTGCTCCAAAATTAGAAGTAGTTTGATTACATCAAAGTGATTATGTGCACTCAGTATTTATGAGTGGTCTGACATATTTCTGAAAATGCAACATCATTCCAACACTGAGCTGTTGCTTTCAGATCTGAGCTTTTATCTCCATGTTTGAGCTCTGCTGCGTGCTTCTCTGTACAGTATTTATTGGAACCAGAGATTTCTGTATCCTATTAAAATGCACAGTGCAAGCAAGCCTTCAGAGGATAGGGATGTATTCTTACTCTACCTTTGCCCATAAAGAAAGAGAGTAACAGGGAAATAAAAATTTAAAATGCCTTAGGAATCATTCTGTCTCAACCTTACACTTCTACCACCTGCAAAAATAATGTTTGTCCAATGGTGTTTGATGACACCAAATCAGGAACAGAATTGTGATAAGTATGAATTTGACTTAGGGCAAAGCTTAGATGAGCTACTTCAAATGCCAACATTTCTTAAACGGCTCTTCTTCTATATCATAACTGGAAGGGATTAACAAGTTCGAAGTCAACTGAGGAAAAACTGTTTTAGTAGAAGTATCTTGTCAGTAATTTAGGATACTTCCTGGAATCTACTAACCTTAGCAAAACTGTATAAGTAGACTAAGAGTTTAGCTCTGTGAATTCATTCTGTGAATAAGGTGTATTTTTCACCATTTAGTTTTTCTGTGACAACAGACAAAACAAATCATAATCCAGCTTGAAAAGTCCTAGAGTACACATGTACACATTCTTGAAGCAGATTTTCACATAAAATGCCAAATACAGCCACCATCAAAAAAGATCCCCACTGCCTGAACTTCACTTTCTTTTTTTTGGCTCTCCTACTCCAAAAGAAGTTAAGAAAGTACATCACCTTGTAGCCGAGTAAAGCAAATAACTCTTGAGCTGTGAATAGACATTGGCCTGATGTTTCTCTTTCTTAATGTTAAGCATTTTCAACTCTTTATGACACTTGTCTTTTCCCTAATGCAATGTAAAGTAAAAAAGAGCAAGAAAAGTGCTCTAGCTGGCTGAGGTCGGAAGCCTATCACTCGGCAAAGGAAAGACAAGTAAGAAAAAAAGCAAAGGGAATCTGCCTTCTCATTTTCAGGATTTTAAAAACTGTATGAGGAGCAATACATAAAGTACAACTGGGAGGAGAAAAAGCACTTTTCCATGTTTTAGTTGATTGATTTAATTTGGGAGATCATACAAACACTTGATGTGGAAGGAGAAGTGTGAAGATTTCCAAAATAATTGGAAAAAAGGTAGATAATGCTTGCCACTGACTGTGAGGTTCAGCCATGCTCTTGGACATTGTATTTTCACTAGTGTATAAAAATGGTAGTTCTTTGTATGAAGACGCCTATTTCTTCCATAGCAGAGTATTTGTATGGAAAGACGGCTTGGAAAGAATACTACTTGGTGTAGAAAGCAGTCACAGTACACAAAATGAGGTATGCAACATGAGCAACAAGTAACAGATTTTTTCTGTATCCAGAAGACTCAAATGGTGCTCAGATCCTACAGAATATTTTCATCTGGCTTAGAGTTTGCTCTTGTATGCCTCCTTTGGGGAAAAAGGGATAGGGAGTCCCCACAGTTCTTCTCTAGTGTGTTGTTTGTTGTAATTCAGCTTAGTTTCGTCTTCTACCCTCCCCAGGGAGTAGAAATGAGTTTACCTGTGCTTACCTGGGAAAAACTAGGGCACAAAACTAGCTCGTTAGCAGGGGAGAGACAACAGCATTACTTTTCCCTTAGCACTAGCATGAGATTTAGGACCTGCCAAGCCACATACACTGAGCACAACTAGTTATAAGCATAGTTCTTAATGATCCCTAGGTTAAAAAATGCTTAAATTTTAGACAGATACTGCTAAATAACAAGCACATTTGCACAATCAAGACCAATTGATATATCATTAAATAACTTAGATGATTTGTATTGCACTCAAGTTGTTCTATGCACTAATTTACCTGACAAAAGAAAAAAAGAACAATCATGTCCACTAGGGTTAAGTCTGTCATTTATTTTTTTGTCAGATTTTATGTGTTCCTGCAATTTTTTCTTATGTGGTCAAATTAACAGAAATACATTTCTCCAAAAATATTTTAAAGAATGCCAGCAAGAAAGCTAAGGATATCTATCATGTTTTTAACTTGTGCAAAATTACTAGATAATAGTAAGTGAACATCTGCATGTGTCTATATCTTGTGCAGTCCACAATCTTCTTGTCCAACCACATGACTATTTCAAAGAGATAACTCAGGCTTCAGGGTAATTTGCATATTTTCTGCTAGGTCTAAACTGCCCGTGGAAGAATATCTCAGTCAGAAGTAATGGAACATGTTTTCCAAAGACTAGTTATTGCTCAGTAAGGGCAAATAAAAGGAAGAGCATGTGAAATTTGTACCATATTCATAAACTCCATTGTGGTTCCTGTGGTAAAGAAGGCCTTTATGAACCAGCTATTTAAAAACCGTAATGAGATAAATCCAATAAAAGTACTCTTTGTCCATAGGTTTTCAAAAGAAGCCTCTATGCATTGCTCTGGTAAAAAAATTAGTTCTTCACAACTAAAGTAGTCAGCCAGTAAAACACTTACATTTAACACTTTCAAGAAGTTAAAGTTGTGGACTGCTTTAGTACTTCACTTCATAGGCATGAAGCTAAATCTAATGCTCAATTTACAGCAGGCTCATTACTGCTCTAATTTTGGAGCTGGAGGTCAGAAGTATTCTGAGCTTTCATCCCTTTTCTCTCTTGATATTCTTGCAGAATCCTTGAGTACCAAGATAAATAGGCCTGAAGTTGATTCTCCATGCCACTTACACAAAATGTCATTCATGGGCGATCAACACCTGACTGAAAATTATACATTTCTTTCAGCATAACTTATTGTGTTTTTCATTCAGAAACATTTCATAGAATCATAGAACATTTAGGTTGGGAAAGACCTGTAAGATCACCAGGTGCAATCATTGAACTAAGACTGCCAAGGCCACTACTAAATCATGTCCCTAAGTACTACATCTACACATCTTTTAAATACCTCCAGGGATGGTGTCTCCAACACTTCCCTTGGGAGCCTCTTCCTATGATTGACACTCCTTTTGGTGAAGAAATGTTTCCTAATACCCAATTTAAACCTCCTTTGGTGCACTTTGAGGTCATTTTCTCTTGGCCTGTCACATGTTACCTAGGAGAAGAGACCAACTCTCACCTCTCTACAACCTCCTTTTAGGTAGCTCCTTGTCACGTGCCACTCAGAAGGGAGGGGGGTTCAGTGACTCAGATTCGTATGATAACACTTGCTAACTTCCAGTCAACTGGGTTAACATGCATTCTTGTTCTTACAATACTACTCAGAATACTCTCATGAGGCTCTCTTCACAATTGAAAGTTTACTTTTAAGTATTTTTAATTATGTTTTTTATTGTACCCATGCCAAAAAAAAAAAAATATTTCTAGGAATGTGTATTTCACTTGATCAGTCTTTCGGTCTCTTAATAACACTTGCAATGTTTTATTTCCAATTAGTTAATCTTTTGCAGTTACATGTAATCTCTATGCTGTATTGTGTCAGAAAGAGATACAATGAATTCTAGAATAAGATTAATTAAAATATCTGAAAACCTGTGTTACATATTAATGTGCAAAAAAGCATAATTCCTAACAACTAGTGTTTTGACCTCAAAAAAAAAAAAAAAGAATAAATGGATTACTGTTAAATTAATGTCATACTTAGCTGTTCTATCACACTTTTTTTGTCCACGGATTTCAAAGAGCACAAATAGCACTTTCTTTATTTGCAAATGGAAGAACTGAACCATTGAAACTGGTGGGTGTCTAGCAGGTTAACCTGAAGATTCAATTATTTTATTTTTTTTTGGAGGTTGCCCACGCTAGCCTACAGTGAATTATAGTAATAGGATGATTCTGTTTTTCTCACAAAGTGCCACCTGCAAGGTGCTGAGCATAAATCTCTTACAGGTAAAGCATGTAATTATGGCTATGAATTCCACCAAGAGAACTCTCGTGCTTAAATTTAAGCCCATACTGAAATGTGTGTAGACCCAAACCTTGATGAGGTGCTTTTTATTTTATTCAGAGGACCAGAAAAATATTGGTTTAATTCTGAGATGCCATGTAAGTTCTTGGAACAGATTTTAATGATGCATTGATTCTCTCTCTGGGATGAAATTTAGTTTGTACATTTCTCAGCCCTAGATAAATACCCTTGCCATTAATATATGTTAACATTAAACAAATATCTGTGTATTACCCAGTTCCTTCACTGTTATTTCAAATTTTAGTTTTTTATTATTTTCTGACTACTAATAGAGCTGTACTCTAAAAACTAGTAGACATTTTAACTTCTTTTTATCAAATAAAAAGTCATAAGAACAGGGATGTACTATATCTGTATTTATACCTGCCCTAAAATTTAATTTAATGGAATTAATTAATGAAATTCATATTTTTATGTACCAACTTGTCTTTCTGTGGCATCACTTTGATTTTATACACCATTTTGCATTCATTAAGTTCTAATACCAGGCACTATATAAAGAGTTGTGTTAAAGACATGTTAAAGAATTGTAATCAAACTCAATGCTACGATATCTTTAGGATTAATTTCCACTGATATAAGCCTTCTTAGATGGGGAGTGTTTCCTTTGGAAGAGTTTTCTTTCTTTCTAAATAATTAGTAGTAGTCATAAAACCAAGTGACTTTCCAAAATCCAGGCAAGCATAGGGAATATTGTCCTCCTAAATGTGAATTACTAACTCTCACAAACTTATTAGGACTTTTTTTTTTTTTTTCATGCACGTTTAAGGACTGTTCTCCTTGTCCTAACACAGCACCTGAGTTGTTTCTCCCCTGTCATATGCTTGCCCTGTGGCATAGGCAAAGAGAGCTGGCAAAGCTGCTGCCTTAAACACAGTCCCTGGGGATGACATGTTATCAACATCTGTTCTGTATATAAATGTCCCAGCAGTACAGCAGTTCTTTTAAACCCATATCATTTGAGGTACAATCTTTTCTAATCTACTCAGTTATGTGGTTTCTTAGAAGGCTTTCATCATTATGCTACCTGAATTCTCTTCAGTGGAGCCCAGTTTATACATTCAATTGTTTCATGGAAGTAATGAGTTTAGACCATTGTGAGACTTACTCTCAAAAGAAGGCACTTCCCATATCAATCTTTGCATAAGAGGATGAATTATTATGTATGTTTTATCATTGTCATCACTGTCAAATAACTCAAATTCCTAATTTTGTTGTTTCATTGGTATGCTTACCGCTCACTGAGATTAAGAATGAACATTCATAATAGCTTCAAATTTAGTCATATGATTTGTTTGGGTTTTTTTTTTTTTCTGTAATGGGGAAATGAGATATATGTGTAGAGTCTTCCACAGAAGTACTTAATTTTTCAATTTAAGCTGTAAAATGTTTACATTACAGGGAACAAAATCAGAGAACTTCCACTGGTACTTGAAGCAGAAAATGTCACGTTCGCCACGAGTTTTAATTTCTGTGAGAATTTAGTTTCTGTGAAAACTCAGACCAACCAGAAATACATTGTGTTATCTGAACAAGCAAGTTCCAACCTTCAGAATCAGCATAGATCTAGACTATCTTTTAAAGAGTCACCTTTGTCTTGTGTCCCTTGAAACTGAATTTGCCTTGATGTTTATGGAGACAGATGGGGTACATCTGTCTCAAAAAGAGAAGGTCTTTGCTCAGGAGTTGGCAGGGCCCATCAAACAGTCTTTAAACTAAGTTTGAAGGAGGAAGGAGGGGAATCCATCAGCAGTGTTTGTCATTGAAGGGTCATCAATGCGGTTAGAAACTATGGCTGTGCCTGTGAATGGTCAAGGGTAGCGTAGGCTTTCCTATACTGCAAAGGTGGTGGGACTGGTAGCTCAGCTGAAATGCTTTTACACTAATTCACACAGCATGGGCACCAAACAGGAGGATTTGGAAGCCATTGTGCAGCAGGAAAGCCATTATGTAGTTGCCATCATGGAAATGTGGTGAAATGACTCGCATAACTGGAGTGCTGCATTAGATGGCTACAAACTCGTCAGAAAAGACCGGCAAGGAAGGAGAAGAGAAGGGGTGGCCCTGTATGTTAGGGAGGGTTATGAATGTCAAGAGCTAATTGAGGGTAACAGTAGGATTCAATGCTTATGGGTAAGAATCAAGGGAAGAGCCAACAAGGCTGATATCGTGGTGGGATTCTGTTATAGACCACCCAACCAGATTGTAGAGATAGATGAAATATTCTATAATATTAGGGAAAGATCTCAAGACCACTTGCCATTGCCCTTCAACCTACCAGGTATTGACTAGGAACATTATACAGCTGAGAGGGAACAGTCTAGGAGGTTCCTGGAGTGTGTCAGAGGTAAATTCCTGACACAGCTGGTGAGGGAGATGACAAGGGAAGGACCCTTGTAGCTGCTGTTTGTAAATAGAGAAGGACTTGTGGTGGATGTGATGGTTGGAGGCCATTGTAGTCACAGTGACCATGAAATGATAGAGTTCTTGATTTTCAGGGAAGTAAGGAGGGCAGCCAGCAGTATTGTCACCATGGACTTCCAGATGGCAAACTTTGGCCTTATTAAGACCATGCTACATATAGTCCCTTGGGAGGCACTCCTGAAGGGTGAAGGATTCCATGAAGGCTGGATGTTTTTCAAAGAGGAACTCTTAAACAGACACAGGCTGGCCCTGTGTGCTGTAAAATGAGCTGTCAGAGGAAAAGACTGGCCTGGCTGAACAAAGAGACATGGTCAAAACTCAGGGGAAAAAAGGAGAGTTTATGGCCTTTAGAAAAAGGGGCAGGCCACTCAGGAAGATTACAAAGGTGTTGTAAGGCTATGTAGGGAAAAGTTGGGCCAAAGCCCAGCTGGAACATAATTTGGCCTTGGTTATTAAGAACAATAAAAATAATTTCTATAAATAACTTAGTAACAAGAGGAGGACTCGGGAGAATCTCCATTCTCTATTGGATGTGGGAGATAACATAGTGACAAAGGATGAGGAAAAGTCTGAGGTATTTAATGCATTCTTTGCCTCAGTCTTTAGTAGTAGTTGTTTGTTTCCTGAGTACCCAGAACCCTGAACTACCATACTGGGGCAGGGAGCAGAATGAAACCCCAGTAATACAAAGGGAGGTGGTGAGGGACCTGCTCCAACACCTAGATATAAACAAGTCTATGGGGCCATATGGGATCCACCCAAGGATACTGAGGGATCTGGAAGAAGTGTTCACTGAGCCGCTTTCCATCATTTACCAGCAGTCCTGGCAAACCAGGGAGATCCCAGATGACTGGCAACTACCAAATGTGACACCCATCCATGAGAAGGGTCAGAGAGATGATGGGATCTTCTGCATTGTAGTGGTTAGGAACCACTTTAACAAAGCAACATTTAGGCCTTCAAAGAAGTCTAGGATTTTACAGAAGTAAACTAACTTTACAATGTTGTACTTTCTGGGCGGTGTCCCGTGGAATCACAGTGCAGAATCAGACTTTGAATCATGACCTTAGAGTGCAATTGATGTAGAATTATTTGATTAGTATTTGGGTATCAGCCAGGAATATTCATTTGATGCAAAAGTCTTTTTAAGTCAAAAGGAAAGGTTTTGGCACTCTACTGTGAGGAAGTGGTGTTTTCACACATAGCATGCATTATTTCTTCAGAGCTATATGTACACATGGCACTTTCACAAACAGGAAATGTGGCTCCCTATTCTACCTTAGAAATGAGAAGAAAGGAATATGAATAGATGATTATGGAAAATTATGGGTAAGGAGACTATATCATGAAATGAACTATCATGTTATCACAATCTATTAATACAATATTCTCAGCAGTGTAGAGGGTTTTTTATTTTTCTATTAGGTTCTAATTTAATGTGTTATATTATTTGCTTCATAAAGTAAAAAGTAGAAAAAGTAAAATGGAGAGGAGAAATAGGAATTAACTGGAAGTGACTTTTGAAAAACTAAAGTTTTCCTAAAAAACTAAGTAACTGAATCACATTTAGAGCAGAAGACATATCTAGACCCAACTCTTGAGACCATCTAGACCCAACACCCTGCTGGAGCAGGGTAAGATAAGCAGGTTTCCCAGGGTATTTTAAATGCTCTAGAAAGAAATATATGGAGATCCTGTGGTAGTAGTTTACTCCATATCACATTGCTGCTGTACAGGATGGGTGATTCCTGCCCTTTCTACTGTTGAACACGGAGAGTAGCATCCTGCCTTTTTTGCCTGAGAGGGCACACAAACTTTTTCTCTCCATCACACACTTGCACCATGGAGAAAGGCAGAAAGCTGGCAAAGCTGCTGTCTTAAACACTGTGCCTTGGGACACTTCAGTATTTGTGTCTCTGCACTCCAGAACGTCCAATTTGCATAGCTGATGTCTGAGTTGTATGATATTAAAAGATCAGCATAGGGGAAGAAGTCAAGTTACTAAAATTGTAGAAATTATTCATACTGTTTTGACAAAAGACAGAGCACAACAAAGAAAACTGCAACTGGAATGTAGGTAGGTCCCTAATTTTGAATGTGAAATAGAGTTGAAATTAGTAACACAAGGATGTAAGGAGAGGGACAGAAAAAAATCAGTCAGAAACATCATGGTGGCAGAGACACAGGGGATGAATTTGTTTTATGCGCTACAAGTGCTAAAGGGACTTTGGCAGAAAACAAACAGCAATGAAATAAATTAATAGATTTCTGCAATGATTGAAATATGAATAGACTTTTAGTAGTAGGATTTTTTTCAGTGAAAGCAATGAATACTGGGAAGGTCATAAAGGGTGAGGTAAGTAGATTTAATGAAATGATATAACCTCGGAAAGAGAGAGATGAAACAAAAATGAACTTGAAAGCCTGCCCACCTTCATTGAAAATGCAAGTATTAGAATTTACGGAGTGAAATAAAACATGGCCAAAATATTTCATTAGGGGCATTTTTATTTATTTTCTTTTGGATAAATTTAACTGAGTCAATCATCAATATCCAAAACCTTCAGAAGATCAGCAGACTTGGTGTGGTAAAGACCAGGAAGAAGGGTTTTTAGCAGTGAAGGCATAGATCACAGAGATTCATTAGAAATCTAAGAAGAAAAAAGCTTTAAAGGAAGGAGCAAACAACAGTGTTTTTCAGTAAGAGCTTGAAACAAGTCTAACAGACTTAAGGGAACTTAATAGATCTTGTAAAAAAAAATAATCCTGATAATAAATTACCTAAGAGTAGAAACCAGAGATATGAATAAATGAATAATTTGGTCAGTTCACAAGTTAAAAGTAGCAACTCCCAGTATTCTGTACATGGCTGTACAACTGCTGAATGTTTTTGAATACTTGCTAATAACCTGGGATAAAATCTGCAGATGATTCAAATTATTTCTGCTAGTCTGTGCTAAGATCAATGTAATGATTTCACGTAAGCCTATTAAAGGAAGAGTTTATGAAAACTAAACTGTTCGTGTGTACAATGTAGCATATTTTAGAAAGTATATTTTGAACTACTAACTGTAATTTAACAGTTGAACTCAGGGGAGGAGAAGACAGAAAGAGAAAATGGCATGATTTTAGAGATCAACTAAGAAAACAAATATTTACATATACATAAAAAACATAATACTAGAGAGATCATAGTGATATTATATAAGCCAACAGCACAGCTTCACCTTGAATGCCAATGATTTCTGGTCACCCTGCCCATAAATTGTATAAAAACTGAAAGGTTCAGAGAAAAGTGACAAAACAGATAAGCACAAAGAGAGTCCATTGAAAGTGCATTGAAAAGATGAATACCAGGTAGTGTGACAAAGGCACAGGAAAAAACATGCTTCTATTCATATGCTCTCAGAGAATAGCAACATTTCTACTAAAATGAAATGTGGAGTTTTTTTATGCTGAAGTTTGCATAAGATGAGATATATTTCTACTCTTAAACCAAAGGGCTAGAAAAGCTGCTCATTATGCAGATTATAACATTATTTTCTGGCATGGATTTTTTCACAAAGAAGCCCCATCCCTGGGAGTGTTCAAGGCCAGGCTGGATGGGGCTTTAAGCAAACTGCTGCAGTGGGAGGGGTCCCTGCCCACGGCAGGGGGGCTAGAACTTGATGATCTTTAAGGTCCCTTCCAACATAAACCGTTCTGTGAATCTATGAATCTATAAAAGAGAGTAGTTTAGAGACCTACTGTCTAAAAATAAAGTTGCAGTTTGATAGGTTTTATTATAGAAAGGAAGTCCCTTCCCTTCCCTTCCCTTCCCTTCCCTTCCCTTCCCTTCCCTTCCCTT
>VXBJ01006613.1:285263-307032 GCA_013400055.1 Nycticryphes semicollaris | reverse complement strand
CTCAGCCTTCCCTTCCCTTCCCTTCCCTTCCCTTCCCTCTCTTCTTTTTATTTTTCTCCTGTTCTCTCCCTCTCTCCCTCTCTTTCTCTCTTATTGAAATAGTATTTTTATTCATGAATGGTCACTATGAACAAATTAGAATACATAAAGAAGCACAAGTATAGAGTGATTTCTATTAGAAAACCCATTTATCAAGCTAGACTGGAAGTTTCCATTATTCCAAAAGGAATTTACAGAAGGATCCAAGAAAATACATATAACAAAAGGCAGGAAAATATGAACAGAATCTGAACGTTATGAGCAATTAAGTTTATCAAAGTGACATTCTTCATCTTATTTTACTTTATAAAGTCAATTCTTTAATTCTTCCTGTTCCCTTCCAAAAACTTTTTATTGTTCTAAGAAATGTCAGGGTATTTCAAAGATTGTGACATGCACAGAATGTTTGGCATGACTAAGGGCACAGTGGAGATAACATGAATAGCAGTGAAAATTCTATACTAAAGAGAACTGGAGTATATCGTTGGTCTCATTCATACTTTTCTATGTAACTACAGCAGCCAGCATGGGATTTTAGTAATCAGAACATACAGTTATATTCTGAAAGAAATAATTATTTTTCAGTTCTTGAAGTCTATATAAAACAATTTAAATATATTACTTCAGGACTGGACACAGCTGGTTAGTATACATAGACAGTGATACTTTATTTTTCAGAAACAAATTTCATACAAGTTGTACAGTGTATGAATCTCCAATAATGCTTGAACTTTAGTACTGAGTGCAGTCTAGTATATTCTCTCTACCAGTAGCTGGGGGGCACTTTCTCCTCCAGAATACTTTTTTTGTTCTTGTAACAAAATTAGAAATGTCTTTCTGCTATTAGTCAGTTTATTCAGTATGCCCCTTGCCCAAAATGTAATCCTTGAAACACCAGTATCAAAATAGCATTGATCTGTTGCCTGCAGGAGGTGTGGCGACCTGGTTCAGGAACGGCACGTCAGCCAACCCCAGGCCGCTCGGTCCATCAGCTCGCAGACACCAATGTGGCGGACGGCAAATGGCGTTTATTGATAGATAACACAGCATTATATAGTCTGGGTTCACAACATCACTTCCGTCCGCTTACATCCTGAACTAAGTGCTAAACGCTATTGGCTATAGAGAGAGGTGGGGGCCTATCTTTCCGTACATCGCGAGATCTTCCGGTCGCCAGACCCTGTGCTGCAACATTGATCATCACAGCAACTCCTCAATGAGTTAGTGGAGATTTTCCCACAGACCTCAGGAAAACTTGGATCAAACCTTTAAGGAACTATCTTAATTATTACCAGAAGCAGCTTTTACAATTACTTATCAAACTTTGGTACACTGGTCTCCGTTTTGACTTTTTATTCTTTAAAAAAAAAAATAAAATTTAACTGCTTTCCTCATTTTATTTGAAGCATAGTCATGAAGATTGCAACCTATTACATCCTTTCACTGAATAAACATCCATAGTAATTAAATATGAATGTAAAAAAGAAAAGCAAAGAAGGAAAGTTTGTATGATTAATTCTTTTCTGAAACAGCATACCTTGCACATAGCATCATTGATTCTTACAGTAGTTATTTGTAGTGTTTGTGTCTTGCTACTGCACTCCTTTCTTTCCTTGCCTCTGTGAGAGCTATAATTCCTCCTAATGAAACTGAGGGAATATAGTAAGTAATTTCAAGGGGTGAAAGTTTGTAAAGGAGCTTACTGAGAACATAAGTGCTAAAAAAGGTAATGTGTTAATAAAAATATTCTCCCATTTTCAATATTACGCAACTTGGTAACTGTGATAAAATTACCTGTAACAGGTAACATTAGTAGTTTTCATATTTCATTTTGCTAGATTACTTAACTTACCTTATATATTTTGATAAAGAAAACAACAATTACACAAGTGAAAATATATGGTACAGGATCATTTTTTATGACTTAATAAATCCATAGGTAGAGGCAAAGTCCAATGAAGCCAGTGCACTGATTCCCAGAAAACCTCATAAAAATGAACCGGTAAAAAGATTTTAGAGCAAGGGATTAGGTAGTTGTGTGGCTGTTGTTACTGGTGGGGTTTGGGTGGTTTGTTTTTTTTAAAATCTCAGTGCCAAAAATCAAATTTAGGAAATAAATTATCAATACTTATCAGAATATCATCAATCTCAGATTAAAAGGATAGTAAATTTCTACTAATTTCTGGTAATTTCTGCCTTGAAAATATCTCTTTATTAATAAAATTATATCTGTTTTTCAATTCATCTCTTGTCAAAGAAAATTTTGAATTTCCCTGATCTATTTTATTCTTTTTTTTTTTTTATCCCACTAAAACATTTCTTCAACATAAAGAATATATCAGTTCTTCAATATAAATAATTTGCCACCAAAGTTAAATTCATACCTATGTATGAATTGATATGTAACTTCCATTTTCAGATCAAATAAATAAAAACCAAACTGCTTTAACCTTGTCTCAAAAAACAAAGAAATGGCAATCACTTTGCTGATATCTGAAGTGCAATAGAATTCATCTGGCTCTACTGTATAAATAGAAAACTGAAGTATTGCCAGTCCCTGTTGATGTCTCTGTTTTCCTTTTTTTTCCCCTAGCATTACAAAATAACCAAACTCGCTAGATAAATATCTGCACTCTTCAAAACAAGTTTGCAATGTCCTCATATGAGCTTTGATTTGTGATATTGACTTACCCCAGATGAGCTGGCCCCTTATAATTCTTATATTTTGTCTCGCCACTATGGTCAATAAAGTTATTATGTAAAATGGACAAAATGCCACGCTTATTTGTTATATACACTCCTGGCATTTCTCCCTGTGTTTCGCATTTGTCTTCTTCACTGTCAAGCATGTTTTGACTGTTAGCAGTAAAAACTAAGGTAATGTCATTTAGATTCCACTGGCTCAAATATTAGCAGCAAAATTGTCAGATTTTAAAATGTCGCAATGATTGCATGAGTGTCATGTTTCATTGAAAGTTTTGATTGTTAATAAAAGGTTTAATAAAAGGTTAATAAACAGTGCTTTGAAGTTACGTAGAGAGATTAATTGTAAATTCCCACTATACAATTGTAAAACGTTTTCAAACTTTTGTCCAACTGGCCTGATACAAAGTCCATTGGAAGCCATTTGAAAAGATTTTCTATTCTGAGTTCTGGATTCAGTACCATGAGAATGTTGGTAAGAGTAGTAGGCTAACCTTTCCTTTTCCACTTCAGCATTTAAGACATAATGATGAACTTAACGTACTAAAATTGTGTCAATTCTTGGTGTAAATCAATCAGTGTTTAACTGAGAGTGCTGTTCTGTTCTTTTGGTGATTTTGTGTGCTTATATAAGATGAAAAAATATTAATTTATAAATAATGCCTTATGCAAACCTATTCTCTTGTACTGAAAGCAACGCTTGCTATTAACCTGAATTAAGTCAAGAATTAATGTATACTAAAAAGACTGTTGTGTTTCTAGATATTTCCAGATTTTATCTCCTAATTATATAATTCTGAAAAGGTACAAATAATTTCCATTTGACAGAAAGATGACATATACATCACAAATTTCTATCTTCTGGGAACCTAAATAGAGGGGACAGTAGAACATTTGTGTGTCCTGCTGTGCAAAAGTAGTACAAATTGATTCGGAAATCTATTAAATTTATCTTCCAAAGATTAATACCTTTTGGTCTCTTCAGGTTACTGATATAGGACTCTTTCATACATGAACATGTTTCAACATTTCTCTGAAGCAGTCATAATCGCACATTACCTGAAGCCTGTCTGTATTATTGGCCCATTTGTAACAACAAATGGGTTAATTTTCTCTCCCTCCAGATAGTGACTGATTAAATGCCAATAGATTCAGAACATCTTCTCTAGCAATGTGAATCTTTCAAGAGTCATGGGATAGAAAGTCTGTGAAGACGATTCAGCTTACAATACTGAACATGTGCTTTTTTTCAGAATGTATTTCAAGGAACATTGGAAGATGGAATGAGGGAAGCTTTAAAATGCATGTCCTCATTAGTGTTTCATATAATCACACAACTTCTTTTCATCGAAAGAAATTTCACTCAGAAGAGTGACTTCAAAACTGTAAGATGAGACTATTTCCTTCTGTCATGTGAATTTCTGAGTCCTGAACTAAGCCATAGGAGTCTTGGACCATAAAGACAACTTACAGCAAGTCCTCACACCATTTGCCTTGGACTATGCTAGCCATCTAACTCACGTGTACTTATCAACACTAAAATTTGAAGTATATTAGGGGTATTATATGTGCTTCCAGAGGAAGATTCACAGCAGCAGTCCAAGATATAGTCTTGGTGGAAACACAATGAATAAAATTAGAAGGGAGCATTCTCATTTTTAAACTCTAACTGCTCTTGGCTCTTTTCTACTCTCTGACCTAATTCAGATTCCCTGCTCTGCTGAGGATACTGCAGTGTGCTCTTGAATATTGTATATTAATTAATAATATAGTAATGATATTTAATGTTCCCTTCTTCCACTATCTGCTGAAAATAATGATCTGTTCACTAATTTGACTCCTGAAAACTGTCTTCAGTTAGCCAACATATGAAATGAGACTTCTGTAGTCATGTTAACACAAATAGATCAAAAATCATAACTTTAATGCCCTGAAATCATAGCATTGGCATAAAAGTCCAGAGGACTTTTTACCACCTCTTACAGATCACCTGTTTCACAATATGTTGAAAATTTAACATTAAATGTGTGACACTGTCTATTTCTTATTTTCCTGTTCTGGTCAGAATTCTCTAGTCTTCATATAACCTCTCACATGTACTTAACCTTTCCTACTGTATCACCTTCAGTAGGCTGTCACAGTCCCCTGCACTCCCAATCCTCTTAGACTCCTCTCTGCTGACATGTTTTTCTTACCCATTTTTCAACTATCTTGAACTTTTTAGCAGAAGTGTATGAAGATCACTAATTTATATAGGTAACATTATCATATCAAACTATACCAAATGCAGCTGACTGCTAACTAGCAATGTTCTAAATAGCTTTAAGATAGCTGCAGTAAAAAGATATATGTGTTTAAAGAAGCAGAACAAGTTTGCTTTTGATTTTTTTTTCTGTAAATCAGTATAAAAGTGGGGAATAAAATAAGGCTATGACTAGCAGAGTACCATATGAAATAGGTAGTATATTAATTTTGATCTCATCCATAATAAGGTTACATTAATATACCTGAGATAAGAAACAAGCTTAAAGTACTGCTGAGCTTGAAACCACAAGGTCAAAGTATGTAAAAATACATGTAGAATACATCCCTGCCAACTGTTAAGTTTTATTGTGAACTTTCAATACTTAACTTTTACTGAACAAACTGTCCTAGATTTTACTGAGTAAAACATAGGGTTTCAGTCTTCATGGCAACAGCAACAGGGGAAAAAACCAAAACAAGCAAACAAAACCCCACTGCGTGTAACACTGTAGAAAAGCAGCCATGGACAAAAGTCCATAGTAATTGTTTTCATCAGCAGCTTTTAAATTCTTTCAAGAAACATGGATTCTTAAATATCACAGCATTGACAATGAAAGCTCTGCAAAAGTCCTTCACAAGAAATGACAATGGATTACAATGTGAAGCCTGACAACAGATGGATTAATACAAAAATCTATCGCTTGGGTATTCAACTGTCATTAAGTGGACATGTATGTTACTGCTACCCAAACTTTAATGGTGTGATTTCAGTCTAACCAGTCACATACTAACTATTTCCAAACCTAGATTCTTCTGCTTCTGGAATAAATCCATTCTTTTAATGTAGAAAATTACTGCTTATAATCCATTCTTTATTGGTAAGTCATTTTTCTGTCTTCCATCCTGCTGTACAGCTGGGCAAGTTGGGCCATGAGTTGTTCCAAAAACCTTAGCACACTTTGAATATTTACCAGGGGACTGAATTTCAAAAACCTTCACCATGCTCCCAGATTCTCTCAGTGTAAGAAAGGGTACCTACAGCCATGTATCTCCTAACTTGATTACTAGTTTTAGTGACATAACAATGTTAGGTTAAATGAATGCTGAATGTTAATTATTATGCTCACTACTTATATACAGAGGTGAATGTACTTAACCTGGGTTTGACATTACTATTGGACAATTGCAAATATTTTTGGCATGAAGTTTCCAGCCTGTTGAGGCCTATTCCACAGTAAAAAAAATTACTCTAAAATCAGGTGATGAATGGTCATTGGTCATCTAATGATAATCAATGACTGGAATTTGTAGTCAGACAAGTTCAAATTAAAAATGAAACATGTTGCTAAAAGAACATATTAGATTCTCCACTTGCTGTTGCCCCCTAATCAAACGTTGAACTTTTCTAGAGTATATGTCTTAGTTAAGCATGAGATATTGAACTCGGGACAGAAGCAATTGTTTGAAAATGATAAAAAGTGCTTATATAAATCCAGCAAATGTTTGATCTTCAGACCTTAGGCAATATGAACAAATCTCACAGTCTTCATGGAGACATAGCTCTGTAAACTTCAGAAAGTCCCTTATCAGTACGAACTAAATTCTACTTACCTATCTGATACGGGAAATCCACCTATTCCCTTTTAAAGTTCTTTTTTATGCACATTGGACTCACACTTCATTTTAATACAGCACAGCAAGTGCTATAACTACAACATCGAAGCTACTTTTATTCTGACAATCATTTTTCCACTCTTCTCTATTTTTTCTATTGTACTGTCTTACACACAGTATCTTTCAGTGAAAGTTTATATCCCCAGTTCATAACCATATGCTGCAAGTCCACAATTAAGCTCATCCTCAGGCACTGAAGAAATAAGAACAGAGAGTAAATGAACAATTGCTGAAGAAATATTTGGCCATAATCTCTCCACTTATACACTTTGCAAGTTCATCAACTGATCTTCCCTTACAAATTCACACTTGCTGCCAACTCTGGTGTTAATTTTCATGAATACCACAACATTACATTTATCAGAAGCCCAGAAAAGAAAAAGATAAAGCAACAGTTTACAAATAATCATTGCTTGTAGCAATACTTCATGCTCATTTTTCCTACTTATATTAAGAATCTTATGGTAAGAATACATTTGATCCTGATACAGTTGGCTGAGTAACTGTCATATGAAAAAACCCACATGCTTTTAAAAAGAGAGTTTATGAAAAATATCCAAGCCCTTCAATATTCCAAGGTAAATAAATTCTGCTATATAGACCTATTAAATGAAATCCCGTAAACAGATTAAGCAAACTAAATGAGAAGAAAACTTTTTTTAGTATCATTATTGATAAACATATTAAAATAAAACCAAAACCACCTACAGCAACCAATACACACATAAAGAGTATATAGAAGAAACATTGTTTATTCTGCGTATTCATTCAATTTAGGTTGCCATCCAGGAGTTGCTCAAGTTAAATCAGAGGAACATTGTCTTTATATGTAAGTTTGCAAAACAGTAAGCAGATAATTGTCACATAAAACTAAAATTACTGTGATATTTTGTCTTGCCAACATTAAATGTATTCTATTCTTTTAATTTAGTATTTCTAGTCAAAGAAGTCATTCCAATTTTTTCTTAGTTAAACACAATTTCCCCTTCCACTGACTTTACATCAACTGAGAACTCCTTTTCTTTGACAATTGCTTTTTAAATATGTTGTATATGTGTCTGTCTGTCTGTCTATTTATCTGTGTCTCTATTTCTAGATCTATTTGTTTTATCTGTTTATTTTTTTCCACAGGTGTTAAAACATTTAATTTTGTGACAAAATACCTTTGAAAAATGAAGCATAAAAAATTAATTGGAAGGATTCTGTCACTAATTGTGCTTATACTCAATATAAAATATTAATCAGAATATTTCTAATTTAAGTAAATATTATTTGTTTTGTTTCTTTCACAGGGTTACTAAGGAGATGATCCCTATAACTAGCTGTTCAGCTAAAGAACCACAGCCTGTTAGAAATACTTCTTCACCTAAAGAGAAATAACAAATTGTGAAACAATGAAATGATGCAGAAAAAAGATGAATTAAAGCATTAATTCAAGGAGCGCAAAGGTTAGCTTGGGAAGTTAATCAAATAGACTAGTTATGTCTTTGGAGATTTACTGGAGAAAAAGTAGAGAAAATTAATTTGTTTTGGAAATATACATTGTACATACAGCTAAACTTTCTCTATTATAAACTTACAAAGGTACCATCAACCCACAATTTAGCTTTACAGATTTGTGTATTTGCACATTTAGAGCCAACATACAAATTCATACTGATGATTATTGATCTATTGATTCTGGTGGGGTCAATTGTGCAACTGTTGTAATTTCTAGTTCTTCCACTGCTCACTGAAGAACCTGAAAGAAATTAAACAAAAGTAAAATTAAAGACCATGATATTATAGAATAGAAATATGAACAATCTCTTTACAATTTTATTTCTATCAGAAAGGATTCACATCCAATAACATCGCTCTGTAAATTTTAATCTATAATAATAGAATGACATGATAGCGAATTGAGCTCTTGTATTTGGAGAAAAAAAAATCCCACTTAATCAATTGCTTCTGCATAATAACACCTTTAGAGACGAATTTAAAAATAGTTTGTTGAAGCTGTCCTTGATTTCTTAAATGCAATTTCTTGATTTCTTAAAGCAATATGTTTCTGAACAGTCTTTGAAATGCAGCATATTGATTGTACTGTGAAATTCTTGGTCAAAGAAAAGGGTAACAGGACAAAATTGACAACAGTGTGTCAACAGTATATGTGTCACCTCTTAGTAGATCACCTAGAGTTGGTTAACTAAAAAAATCAGTCAGTATAGAAAGCAGATCAGATAACCTCTGAGTGCAGATTAGTATGACATTACCCTAAAACAGGAACAATTCATGTAAGTATTTCTTATAAATATTTATCGGCTTGTTGTGAGTTACATGCAGAGGCCTGGGATTTTCTGTTCAACTAACATTGGGTATTTATGATATCTGAAATGTATTGACTTGTTTCTTCTCAAACAAGCAGTAAGGCAGCACAGTGGAAGCCTCCTGGCTCAGCTGTGAAAAATTAAATTTAAGGGACGTTCTAGTTACTAATGAGACAAAATTATAAAAGGAAATTATCAACAACTGATAATAATTCTATTTATCTTCACAAGAAAGATGAATAAGACCAATAAGACCAACACAAGGCTTTGACATGGAAAGGAAGCACATGATAGTGTAGTAATCCTATGATCAAATGTTTGACTGCTTTTCAATTTACAGCTATATTTTTAATGAATCTTGGAAAGATACACTGGCAGAATAATATCACAGTGCCTAAGGCCACAATTTTATGTCAGGCCTCTGAAATATGCCTACTGAAGCCAAAAAAGATGACTGAAATCCATGTAGAAATACTTGAGCTAGCTTTAAACTAGCTGAATGAAGTTGATAACAGTAAACATGCAAGAGGTTGAAGCTCAGCATGAGCTATAAAATAGACCTGGGAAAAAGCATCAATACATAGGAAATTGGTCTGCCATAAAATTGGAGTTATTAAAACTAGACTTTTACTGGTAACTGATTATCCCTATTTCCATATTTCACACAAATAAGAGTATATTCTTTGTATTATTGTATGTATATTTAGAATTGAGTGTATACAGTTGATTAAGATTATAATGTTGATTTTTTTTCTCTTTTGCCGATGGATTACGAACATTGAGATATTTGCAATGCTTAGCGTTATTGTTGTAATATAAAATTCCATGAGAAAGCTAACAATTACTTGTTCTTTATACTGTTATGATATGGGATATGTTATGGATATCTGGTTTATGGCTACAGGATTCTGCAGAGTGTTAAAACTAAGATATTTTCTATCAGTCAGTATAGAAAGTAGATCAGATAGCTTCTGATTGCAGATTAGAGACAAGCTGAAAAAAGGAAAAGGGTACTCTTTTACAGGTATACTTTTCTTTCAAAGTAGATTATCTGGTTTATTTTGTAAATTTTTTTTAAAAATTGCATGTTTTATACTGAGTGATTGCATATATTTAGGAGCTCTCCAGCTTGAGGAGTCACTCCAGTAGAAAGTAAGCCAACAAGCAGAAAATAACATAAACCACAAACAGTTCAGTCTTTGGCATTATAAAGCAGTGTTATTTTTCCAAATGTCATGAAACATTAATTGTCACCATACCTGAGAGAAAACAAGCAGATTTTTTCACAGTACTGTGTGCAATGCAGCAACAGTGAAATTTAGCTGTATGAGATCTCACTGTACTGTCCTTTTATGCAATCTTAGCTGAAAAATAAACTGAGACATCTGGGACTGTGTATGAAATATAGAGTATTATGGCATCCCTGGAGTGAAGTGTAGTCAAGGTTTTTCGTATTACTAGTTAACTACTTTGTATATCTAAACACATTCTGAAAAGAGACTCATTTACAGCACAAAAACAATGGCCCAGGTTGGGCAACCCTAAGGAGAAGCCAGTGGGACAAAATTACCACTGCTCAATAAGAAAGCTGATGTTCTGAACAAAAGAATAAGATTAACTGCTCCTACATGTATAGGCTGAAGCTTTTCAATTTTATTCTCTATACTCACAGTAACTTTGCTGTAGAAACATGGTTGTCAGCAAAAGCAAATGGTAGAAATACATATGCCCTTTTGTAAATGGTAAAACCAATAGCTTAAACTGTAAAATGCCAGCAGGAAGCATATAGCTATGGGGGTAGTGATGGGGTAGAAATGTCCAAAATTGAATTTTTTAACTGCCTGCTGCTTGCTACGTGCAACTGGTACAGGCAGGTTGTAAATTTTTGTAACATTTGGACTAAGCAAAAGTGGTATATCTTCAATCTTCAATAAATAAAGGGACATGAGGCTGCACCAACAATTGCAAGGCTGTTGTGCTTTAGCACATAGACTGTTTAGACCAGGAAAATTGGGAAGGTTGAGGTCCCAGAAAGAAGAGAGGATGAAAATAAAGGTTCCAAAATATAAGTAGTCTCAGAAAGAAGGGAGATGGAATGAAAAAGATGAAGAAACTGCATGGAAGGAAGATGGTGGAAGTGGGGGACGGTCCTGGATATCAGGGACATGCATGGTGACAGATGCCAGGGGACAGACAGGCACTTTGGCCAGTGATGCCCGAAACTGGTATCTAGAAATAGTGCCCCAGTGGGAAGCAATGCGACTTTCTACCTGACTGCCAAAGTAGGCCATGGAACCAACTCTCGGTCTTCATAAACTGCAAGCACTGCTGAATTCCAGAATAATTTGTGTAGTGACCATGTACAGCCTACTACATTTTAATTATGCTGCAGAGTTGACTGCCATGGTGTACCTGCATGGACTATCTCTCTGACATTGTAGACAATGATACTGAAGCATTTTCCTTTCTTACAAATGTAGTCAAACTTGTTTGAAGAATGTATCTTTTTATGTCCTACTATATTATGGAATACAGTTTATCCCATCTGAGTCTGCAGTTTAAGGATAAATGCAAAAGGGAGATAACTCACTATCATACCCACAGCAGAACATTTCCTCTACATATCCCTGATAGGATTTAAATTCAGTTAATATACTTTTGTGTAAGCTTTGCCCTTCATTTCATATTCTTCGTGGTATGAATTATTACTGACATTTAAGAACCCCATTTTATAGCTGTGATCAAAATGGAATGCGGGTAAATAAAAACTGACATTATACATAACACAATATAGAAGGCTATAAAAAAATGCAAATTGTAGTAGCTCATCCATGCTCATATTTAAGGCCACTGAAAGTATTAGAACACCCCATGAAATGAGAACTAATACCTGCTTGCCTGTGGTAAGAAAGAATAGGAAGGAGAAAATAATTAAGTTATAAATCTTTGGTCTGATCCTGAATACTGGCCCCTAATCCTGAGTGTAGTATCTTCCCTTAAGTCAGTATCAAGTTATGTGTTAATAGAAAATTTCAGAAAAATAACACAGATGAACATTTATGACAGGAAGGAATTTATGCTATGAAGTAAAAATAATGTAAAACTTACTTTTAAGTATTGTGTCAACCCAAATCCATATAAAATGGAAGATAACATGAAGTTTTGATAAGTTTTCTTGGTCTTCAATATCTAAGAATCCTAGAGGCTTACCTGGGACACTGCATGCAAAGCCTAATACTGTACTGAAAACTAATACAAGCCCAACTGGAAATCATCTTAATTTAAAGCTGGATGAGGATTCTCATGAACGTAGACAGTTTCCCAGGTTGTCCCATGGTTGGATTTTTCCATTTTACAAATATTGGAATTTAAGAAGAAATGAAGAGCTGAGAAGAGCAAACTCACATTGTTACCTACTAGGTAAGTGGAACAAGGTTTTAACACCTGCTCTTGAATACATGATTGTTTTAAATATATGTGAAGATCTACTAGCAAGTATAAATTGAAGATAAAATTAGCTCTGTGAGGGTTTTTCCCATTTGTCCAGTACCAATTGCTTTCACAAACACATTTTATCATTAATGATTGTTAAGGAATGTTGAAATTTTAAGCTTTCCCAAAGAAAGTGTTAAGTTTCTTGAGAGTGTTTTACTTTTCGGTGCAATGTAACACTGATCAAAGCAATAAGTGAAATTTGTACTAGAAAGTTAGCTTGTCACAGGCAATTTGACCAGTTTTTCTTGCAGGATTCTAAAACCCTTGAGTGCCTTCTATTTATTTCCCTCTCTTTACCTTTCTTTCTTTCTTTCACTTTTTTTCCTTCAGGCACACATACATGCAAAGTACAGCTAATTTCTCAGCAGTGCTGTTTTCACTTGCTGTTTACTCTTTCTTTTTCTTTAAAAAAATCTTTTAATAGCATTATACCTTATATGATATTTTTTTCTACATATGTATACATGCCTTCATCATGCTATTTGGTCTTCCTCTAAAATCCAAGGTTTTATTCACATAGGTTATGAAACCAGACTGGTATATTTGGTCCAATAATATTTGGGCTGAACTCTTTTACTTATTCTTTTACTGCACAGGACATTCAACTGGTCCTTATATCAGACCTAGACGTCTATGGGCATAAATTCCATGGTCAATTCTGAACAAAAAAGACATTTCCAAATGTGATTGGAAAATTCAAAATAGGAAAGTATAAAAAAAGGCATTATGTACAACTTTATATTTGTACATAGACAGATATAGATAGATTTCAGTTAAGAAAAAAAGAAAATACAAGCTTAAAGAAGTAGACTGAAGTTCAATCATATGTTCTTCAAACATTGAAAATTTGTCAAAAGACACTGTTGCAAAGGTTCATGGCTCTTAATGTTGCTGTCCTCCTCTGCTACTGAAAGTGATTACATAGGTCAGAAGGATGTCATGAAAATCAAACATGAGTGCATCAGCAGATAGTTGACTGGGACCCCTGATCCATAGGTGTCCTGAGTTTCACATGCTGGCATGCAGACAAACTGAGATTTCCAACTGAAACATGTTATGATCATATACACTGTGCCAGCCTCAGCGAAGAGGCTTGGATGGGAGTGAGAATTTTTCATATGATATCCTCTTAGAAGAAGCTCTGCTGCTTCTAGAAGTAGCCTTCTTTGCTGTCCCTAACCAGAGCTCTGCATACATTATTCTGATGAGTAGGTTGCCCAGGGAGATTGCAATATATCCATTATTAGGTATTTTTAAGAGCCTTTTAGACAAACATGTATTCCTCATGAGGTGACTGCAACTGAGACTACTGTCAAGACTAGAGGGTCAGTTAAGGTTTCTTCCACATTGACTCTTATTTTTTTCTATGATTTATGGTCATTTTTACATGATTTTATATTAATTCTCATGAAACCTAGTGAGAAAATGAGAAAAAAGTTTGCCTACAGGGGAAACTGGCACACATAGAGATGAAGTAATTAGAAGTTCAAACTGCTACTGAATCCAAGGTGGAACTTAAGGAAATGTTTTGTGTCCAGCCTACTGGACAAAAGTCCACCTCAGAAATCCCAGATAAAAAGGGTAACAGATTTTAATCCCATTTATTATTGTTCTTTGGTAACTGCAACATTGTTCAGAGATATGAAAGCATCATTTTCATTAGGTTTAGATATATCCTACTGGGATTCATTTGACCTGCAGTGTTTTCTCTACTTTTTCACATATATTTATTGATTTTATTGATTAAGGCATCTGTTTTATGTGAAGCCGTCACTTGTTCATATGGAACACTGTTTAACAGCTGTTGGGTTCAGAAAAGGAGTGGCAGGGTATTAATATTAATAATTATTAATAATATTTTAACATCTGGCCTAACAATATCAATATCAAAGAATTTAACTTTTAGAAAATTGCTGAGATATTTTTAAGTATTTTGACTCTGATGGCAGTGTGGATTGTTCTGCATTTTGAAAAACGATTATGAAATCATAAAAGAACTTTTAGATAGACTGTAAGAGTTCTTTATAAAGACTTTTTCTTCCACCTTTAATTGTTTTGATTAAGAGAACTGTTTCCTGTCAAAGTTACGGTTCAGTTTCCCAGATAAATTACGTTAGAACACTGAAAATCAACAAATTTATCCATTACAAGGTATCCAATAAATTTGAAGTTTGTTTGCATGTTAGTTTAAATTCCATTTCATGAATAAAGGCAAGAAAAAATATTTCATTGAGATGAGAAAGTTCTGAGGCAAACAATTACAGGATATTTACAGAACAACTGATAAAAAACCAGCTAGAAATGCAAAGCGTTCAGGCTGTGGTCAAGATCAGATTCTTTTGCTTTGCATCCAAAATATGAAGGAATGTACTTAAGAAATTTTGTACATGAAGCCATGTTACTTGAAATACTATTTACAGTAGCAAGTAAAATATCTGTTAAAATGTTTTGATTATACAATGCTACAGCAAGTCTGTGCTCTGCCAAGAAGTTTTTCTATCAATGTGCTGGCTGAAAGAAAAGATTTTCTTTTGTCTGTGATCATTTAGGACTGTTAGAAATTGCGGCTATAGCAAATAGTTATATTGTTTAAGATGAAGAAAAACAGTGAGTGCTGCATACCATTCTGCTCTTTGCAGTGGGAAAACACTGCAGTAAAATTGCAGTAGAAATACTGTGTCCTCCTCTATGCTACTTTGCTGAAGAGATTACACAGCTTCTGTTTCTGCAATGACTTGTGTAATCTAAACCTCTCAGTTTTCATATAATCAAGAAAGATAGATAGATAGGGAAATAAAGCAGTTTGGACAACTTCCATTAGCTCCAAGCAGGTGCAGATTTGCTATACTTGCCAGCTGACCTTCATTTTGCATGTCAAACTTTGTATTGAATTTGAGACAGAAGAACTGGCAGCAATCTAAATTTCATTTAGTTTAGCTGCTTTTGGTTATCCTCTTACTTTCCACTGCTTTGTGGTCTTTACTGCTGTTGAGGGTGTCAAGAGGATGTAGAAAACGAAGGATCAGTGACTGAAGATAAATGCTCAAAACTTTTTTCTTGTTTAACGGGTAGGAATGAAGTCTTGAGGCAGAATTTAATATTTCTAGGAAATTTCTTAAAGGATCAAGTTCTACCAGTTCTATGTTTGTGCAGTAATGTTCGCTCCATGTAGCTCTACATGCTTACAATACCAGGAAATAAGAAGAACTTTGTGTGAGAATAAAAGGTACATACCTCCCAAAGCCATAGAAAGACACTTCAGTGTGTCACATGTTAGCTTTGGGTCTTCTTTTTTCCTGGAACAGCTGTCCCTTGTGGTAGTGATATGGGTAAGAGACAAAGTTTCTCAGCTTCCACTCAGCTTTGAACTCAGCAGGAGTTACAAACCAGAAGTCACTGTTTCTCATGTATTTGCTGCCACTCAGCACTGTACTCCATCTCCCCTCTCTGGTTTTCCCCCTGTGGTCTTTTTACCATCTATTAGCTCTTTTTATTACCTTAAGAAAGTATGGTCTTAAGAAATTATGTGAGTATTGTAGACTGAAACCTATGCAATTATAGTCCCCAGAAAATTCAGTAAGTGCCAGATTGAAACTTGGGATAAATACAAATATGACTATATTTGCAAGGTTCTAGGCATCAGGTAATATATTCATTTTGTTTTCACTATCAAGCTATCAATATAACAGAACATGAGAAGAACAGATTTTATGTTCTTTTTAAACAGAAAAATATGACTTCCAGCTCAGGAAGACCCAAAGCCACAGACTGTTGTAGGCTTATAGACAGTACTAAGAGAATATCGTCGTGTGCTGGCCACATACAGTCTTCCCTGGCTAAACACCACTGATGATTGGGAGTCAGATACTGGGGTAGGCAAATGAGTATGGTCTGTCTTATTAACAAACTGCAATGAGGGAAAACACATAGGTTCAAGAATATGAAGTTACAGATATTTATAATTAATATTATAGCCATCTTCACACATTTACAATAGCAGCTAAGGTACCCAGTAGTTCTCCAAAGTTGTAAGAGGTCAGGCATAATACTAAATAAATATTGGCGAAGGTATAGCACATTCCTTCCTACTGTTGCTTGCAGAGAGTGTTTGCTGCATAAGTTGCCCAAAGATTTTTCTTATTCTGATATTTTTTACCTTCTGTTACTCTGGATACCTTAGAAATGCAGTAGAAAGAAAAGTATATTTTAAACTTACATTGGAAAAGAGGAAGGTAGAGAAAAAAAATGTTATCCCAGCTAACCAGCCAAAGAAGGTAATTATGTACTGATAAGATCTTTTGGGCAGAGGAAGATAATAATGTTTTTAACATATTTGTCTTCCTTTTGAGGCTGTCAGTTTGGGAACACTGAAATGTATTTTGAGAATTTGTGTACTGATTAGTACCCAGTCTGTACCTGCTTCTGAACACCTCTTATTTGCCAAAAACGCCCAATAGCTACATATTTGTCTTAATCCTTTGTTTGGTGACTGGACATTTACAAGATTTGTGCTGACTGACCAGAGGCATTGTCTCAGAAACTGTATGTGGCTAGTACCCCATAATAAGAATCTTATGGAACAAATATAAAATTGTCTTTACTTAAGTAATAACTCAGTGGAATAGCAGAAATGGAAATCCTACATACCTGCCTGCTGACAGCCAAGCCACATATATTTTATACTTTGTTACACTAGTCATTATCTGTGAACAGATGAATTTTTAGAATTTTTTTACCATCTTTTTATAAGCCATGATAATAGCAACATCTAGTGAGCTATTAATCCTTTCTGACAACTGATAAGTGAATAATAATAATAATAATAATAATAATAACTGTATATATATATAACGGGCTAATTAAAAACTACTTCAATACGGTAAAGGGGACACACACCCTGGCCATAGTGTGCCAGAGACCCCACCTCTAAACAAAGAATATCCTGAGGACTCTCACACTACGTAGTTAATGACAGGTACCTACTTGGTTAAGTCCATACATCTCAACTGAATATGAAAATTCAATAAATAATATAGGGGGTAAAAGTAGAAGGAGACATAGGTACCTATGAATAAGACCCCCAAAAATTACAAAGGAAAAAACTCACTGAGCAAAACCTGCTTAAACTAATCTGTAGATGCACACGATAAGAGGTGCCTCAAGCAATACTTTTCCAGGAAGCCGTAGTCGGGCTTCAGGAAGGTGCCTGTCTCCAGCCAGGGTTAATAGCACTAAAACATCTGTTCAAGTTAGGCTGATATTCCCGTTCTTTCCCAAAGAAGGTTTGGGTGTTCTTTTACACATCTCACACAGAAGATAAGTATACACAGTGCAGCAGCAGGATCATAGAATCATCATAGAATCAAAGAATGGTTACAGTTGGAAGGGACCTTAAAAGTTCCAATCCCCCTGCCATGGGCAGGGACACCTCCCACTAGAGTAGGTTGCTCAAAGCTCCATCCAGCCTGGCCTTAAACACTTCCAGGGATGGAGCATCCACAACTTCCCTGGGCAACCTGTTCCAGTGCCAAATCCTCAAAGTAAAAAGAGATGACCTTGAATACAGGTCTCAGAGTGTTTTTGACTACAAACAAGAATATAATCTCCTATTGCCAATATCACTTCTGCATGTTCATGCAGGAAGAATGATTCTACATTTTGATTCTAAAACTTTTGAGCTAGACAGATACTATAAGAAAATCTTCAATTGTTTAGCAACATTTTCTGTGCTAACCAGCTTGACAGAGATAAATGATTTTTTTTCCGTGTTATGGGTTTTAATTCCAATATGACATGTTTTGCTTTTTCAGTAGCTTCTTATGAAGATACATAATTTGAATTACACAGTAGAGTTCAGTATTGTCTCCAAAGGAGGCACATCACAAAGGAGGCACATCACATTCTTATGCAGTATACTTCTGCAATGTAACTATTTATTTATTTCCCTGACCACTAGACTGAGACTACTGATGTTTGATTTCTTATGGAAAACACTGACTACAACAAGGGGGTGTGTTATGTGTATGTGTGCACGCACAAGTGAAGTGAACTTATCTGACAAGTCTTTACCATTACTTAGAAAACATTAAAAGTGAAAAGACAACTTACAATACTGAATCTGTAATAATAAACATAATTTTATATTATTCATACCACTGATTATCTGTGATATAAAATTACTCTCTTTCCCATCTTTCCTGTATTTTTTAAATCTCTTTTTCAGTTTTCATTAATCTTAAGCATTGTTCACGCATGTGGCTTTTTTTTTTTTTATAAGGCAGAGTCAAGGAGAACAGCATTGCTGATTTCTAGTCCCTGGTACTCGTGTTATCTTAGAGTTTATTCACACTATTCAATTCAGACAGCAGTGACCTCAGAAGCATACTGCAGTTTACTGAAAATAGGCATTCATTTGCCCACCTGCACTTCCCAAATACTGATAACTGCAAACTCTAAGTTGGTAGTCCTCATCCAGCAACTGAGTTCTGATTAAGAGAATTTGAGGATTCGGGACCAGTGAATAGCAACAGATAAAAATCTTGGGGAGTCTCTCCTTGATGAAACAGCAACTGCCTGCAATGGGAACTCTGGTAATTGTTATTAAAGTCAGCATCAGATTTTATAACTTAATAAAAAGTAAGGAAAATAAACCAGTTGGCACATTACAATACCTGGATGAAGATATCCTCAACAGAACCTGCACTTTCTGCTGTATTATGGTCCAGATTGCCTCGATCAGAAATAAAAAAGTCTGTTGTTTAAATGCTAAAAAAGGACAAAATTGTGGCCAGAATATTCCATGTATTACTAAATAAATACAGATATTTATTAAAACTGGTTTCCACACTTCCAGCTTTCCCTCTGTCAGAATGCAAAATTATGTTGTGAACATTTTCAATGGCAAAGCTGAACAGCTATGCAGCTATGCAAAATATATAACAAGATTTGATCCCCAGAGGAAATAAAGACGTTATATCAAGTCTGTATGAGAAACCAAAGTTAATTTCCATATATGTAGATCATCTGGAGAATCAACCTAGGTTACTAACAATGCGTTTCTAAAATCAAAGCCACTCCCTCAGTCTTAAGTAATGCTGGATAAAATAAGCAATATATTTGGGATTAACATAACCAAAGTGAGTTCTAAGGATTGGAACTAATTGGATATTATTGAAAAGCTTGTTAGAATAGAAATGTGTTGTATAGAACGATATGTTTAAAGTCCTGTCCATTTGCTTGAGAAATGACATCTTTTGCAAAAAAATCCTTCAGCTTTATAAAACATAACAGTCTTTTGTAAAAAAAGATAATATGTAAAAGAATTGTATATTACTGGCCAGTTTTCAGAGAGTTAGTTTTTGCAGCAGGAGTCCAAAAGATTTTTAATTTAATTTTCTCATAGAAAAATGAAATCCATTTTAAACAACTACAGTAGAAAAAATCATTATAAATAAATGCAATAGTCCAAATTTAGGGGTTAATAATCCTTATGAAATACAACAGTTTCATGCAGTCACGTTATTTATCTCTACTGTAATAAGATTAGGATTTTATATGTTCTTGCTTTCTATATTTCTATTTTCTATAGTGGACAGACCTGTAACCATCAGTTGTTTATATTCCATGTTAACACGCCTTTTTTCAGTAAGACGGGATGTCTTTTCACTTCTAAATTCTGATCATATGGGAACCTCTTAGTCAAAAGCATGGAGTTGAATTTGAAAATGTACACAAATTTTAACCACCTCTCATTACCATGCCCACTAATCTTGGCAGCAAAAACATGGGAAGAAGCAGAACAATCTAAAATGTCTCCTTGTCTTTGAAGCCAATGTCCTCTATAATTTACTTTGTTCTGTGATGTAAAATGCAATGTTATGTAGCACCAAGAAAGCAGAAGTATAGGAAAACCTGAAAAAGAATAACAATACTTTATGACTACTTCCTTTTGTGTTCTTCATTGTGTAACATGCAATGAAATATTTTCAGCAGCTGTCAGCACTGTTTAAACACAATGGCCACTAATTTAGAAGGTTTTAAGCCCTGGCAAAGCATATGAAAACAAATATGATAAAGAAAGAACCTGCTTTTCTTCTTTATCAATTTTGCCTTGATGAACAAGCAAAAAAGTTGCCAGAGGGAAGAGTAGGAGTGTCATAAGCATGTCTATAAAAAGCCTTGTTTGCCTTTTATTAAAAAATGGAAAAACAATCTCTCTCCTCATTTCTCTGTTGTTTACCTACATTTTGACAATGCAGCCACTTAGAAAAAAAAAATCCACCCATTTAAAACACAACAGACATGATTATCAGTACCATGGTGTTGAAAGTGTTTGTGGGTGATGATCACTGTGTTGAACTTTGTTAGTCACTCGTGTGCTTGGAGTACCTTGGAACGGCTTCTGCAAAAAGATTTCTAAGTACAGTGGGGGGTCCAGTCTGTCTGGCTCCATTGTTATATCTAGCAGACTCTAGCTCTTCTTTCACTATTAAAAACAGTCAAAATATTTCATACCTATATGGAATTGTATTAAAGGGGTTTTTTTCCGAGTTTAACTTCCCGAATCTTAATCCCTTACTAAATGTTGTTGGCAAGTATTAAGCAGTAAGACGAACAGTAATGTGTAGGCTTTTTTTAGTATCTGCAAATAGCTCTGAGTAATCCTTAGTTAGGCATGGATCTAATTCACATGTACTTTTGGAACTGAAGAATAGCATTAGAATGAAAATAAGAATATTTGAGAATTTATTTAAATAAAAATAAATTAAAATTAATATCATTATGTAACCTTATTTTTCTGCATATTTTAAATCTTCACTTGAAGAAATGAATTCAATAATAGTTCGCAGAAGTCACTAAACTAAGGTAGTCAGACAATACACGTGCATTTAAGCTTATATCATTTAATTGCTTATATTATACACATATAGAAGGTAACTATTACCTATTTTTTAACTTAATAACCATAGACAAAAGGTTTTATCCCAGTGATAGAGAAGTACAATTATTTACATAACAAATTTACAGTAATAATTACTATTATTTTTGCATTCTCTGCTAGCTGGAATAAACTAAAAGAGTATAGAAGAGTATAGATTAGAGATTATAGTTTGTAGTTAAATTAGCTATTTCTTCTTTAGGAGTTTGATAATTTGAACTCGTGTCAATACAACTCTTTATTACCTGTTCATACATTATTAATTACTGATAGTCTGTGGATTGGAAACATATTAGAGTTCAATTGAAAATGATTTGTTAATTATATATTTCTCCACTTTGTTTAGTTATGGCCCAAGGAAAGCAAA
>VXBJ01006613.1:238067-279857 GCA_013400055.1 Nycticryphes semicollaris | reverse complement strand
AAAAAAAAAAAAAAAAAAAGTTTTTATGACTTGTATACACAGGTGATAATCACAACTACATAAAGCATTATACATCATCAGGGAAAGACAGTGAATCTACAGGGTGCAATGTAAGCAGTAACTGTGACAGAAAAGACAAAAATGAAAGGCTGGTAACATTATAAATAGCAGCAGCAGCAAGATGACTGAAAACAAAGTGTTCTAGGCTAAAGACAATAAGGAACTTAATTAGAGAAGAAGTTACTCTTCTGACTGTTCATCTCAGAAAGCATTTCTCTCTGACAAATTCTTCCTATGTCTGCACATAGCATAGTGTGTTTTCCATTTAAACTACTGTTATTAGAACTGCAAGTATTTAAACAATAATAGTGATAGGGCAAGATAAAATCATACACAGCCATGGCTGCCTAGGTGAGGAGAGGAACTCTGAACTCTTATGCCATCAGCTATGGCATCCAGAGCTTCTCTGGAGAAGGAAGTTATTATCAATGCATTCCAGGAACCTCCTGGATAGCTTATGCCCTGCTGTGTTGTCCCTTCAACAGGTATTGGGGTCGTTGAAATCCCTCACAAGGACCACAATTTGTGAACATGAGGCTGCTCCTATCTGTCTATAAAGGGCCTCATCTGCTTGGTCTTCCTGGTCAGGTAACCTTTAGCAGATTCCCACAGTAACATCACCTGTCCCTGTCCTCCTTTTAATCCTGATCCATAAACTCTCACTTGGCTCCTTATCCATCTCCAGGTGGAGCTCCATGTGCTCCAGCTGGTCATAATAAGGACACAGGCTTATGTTTGAGTGAGAAGGGGTTGTAATTGCTCTGTTTTTTCAGGAGTTTTGGAGCAGCTGTGTATCTTCAGTATTGCTTTGTCTTCTGAAAAGCTCACCTTGAATCCTAAAAGCTGTCTCTTGAGCAGTACATTTGGAGCTAGCTGGCATACTTAAGCATGTGGGTTTCACACAGCAAGGAGGGTCTTTCAGCAATGTGTAGGCCTCACTGAGGTTTACTTTCTTGTTCAGAGAGCAAATTTGGTCTTCAGATCAGCCTTCAAAAGACAATATGTAAGTTACCTTATGTGCTGATGTAAGTGGGCTGCCTACTTATGGGGGCATGGTTAGTGACTGTGAGCAAAGTTTTATTGTAGTAAGTGGTTTGCTGATTAGGAGTACTGTCTCATAACCAAGATGAGGACTGTGCAGCATGGGATTATTTCAGATAACTTTATTAGGTGTGGAATTAAATGTGGTAATGTAGGCTTTGTTGATATTTTCAGGCCTAGAAGAAACCACATCACAATTTTAAGGAACTTTATTGACTGCATTTTATTTTAATGTTTATTATCTAATATTTATTCTATTTTATAGTCTTTTGATTAATTCAGGCAAGTAATATTATATGTTTGGTATAAGAGTCTAGGACTAAAAATACTAGTGCTGTAGGTTTTATCTTTGTTGAAAGCAAATTGGTATATTTATATTGTTTGGAGACTTCTGCAGAAAGTTTGTTTTTGGGGTTTTTTTTTGGTGTGTTTAGTGAACATTTTATGAGTAAACATCACATTAGCCTTCTGCACCTATCCTTTTTCTGGCTGTAAAGACTTGTTCAGCTGTGTTTATCTCAGAGGTAAATATAACGCTGTAGAAAGATAACAGTTTCCAAAATGGCCCTAGATTTCACAAATGCTCCAGTTAAGATATTCAAAGTTATTGATATTTATTGAGCTAATTTCTTTAGAAAATCAGTATTGCTAAAAGAAAAACCTGTGTTATCTGTATATTCAAAATTTATGCTGAAATTTTAATGACAGAAATTTAAGATGCTATATTTTCTTGCAGTGCACAGTCTGATCACTCTCCTGATCACTAAAGGATCAGCTGCACTGGGGAGATTTTGTTCCCTAATTTTTTTTTTTTGTTTGTTTGTTTGTTTTTTTAAGGAAAAGGGAAAAGGTCAATACTGTTCTTTGGAAATTCCTGTGACTTAGCCAATATCAAAAATAGCATATCCTAATGAATATGCAGCTTGTTTGCAAATCCTGTAGAGTCCTATGGATTCCTCCTTATCTCTCGCCTCACTTACTGTGTGAGCTTGGACAATTTCAACTTCAAATCTTTGTTTTCCTGTTTTGTCTGTTCTTTACGTGATAGTGAAAACTTTATCTTTGAGGATTATCTTCTTAATTGACTATCTTTGCTATAAATTTAGACTTTGGCAACTTGGAAATGCAATGAAACAAACGACTTGGAAAACTTTAATAAGGCAATTCCAAAAACAAGTGGATTCCCTAGATGAAAAACTGTTCAAATAACTGAATTCTTTTACAAGAGTTCCCCGGGGGCATAACATCAATTTTAGGATGATTCTAAAAAAAACCAAAAGAAATGGTTGAGACATTGATTTCTGAACTGTCAGATACTTATTAGCAAATAAATTATCATTTTCAATATGTTATTCAACAGATATTTAGATGTTCAAAGGCACCGCATTTTTGCGACAAAGGAATTTTCCTTTTCTTACATCATTGGCACTTGAAACCATTTCATTATATTTCTAATTGCCAAAAAACCCAAAGCTCACTTGCTATTTATCCCAACTAGGCCCCTGCTGCTTGTTGACACCCACTTTTTTTTCCTCTAATTACTGTTCAGTAACTGTAATGGCAATTTTGGTAAGTCTAGAGGACATAGTTATTCTTTTTATGTATTGATTCACTTTGCTGTTGTGTTTCTCTCTGGTTTCCCATTAGCCATGGTTTTGCATATTGTGCTTGAAATTACCTTTTTTTCCAATGCTGTCATATCCTAGAAGAATGTCAGACATGTACAGGTTTCATGCAATAGACTGTTGCCCAGCAACTTTTTGCGAGAGACATGAAACTTTTATGGATTATTCCAGTATCCAGGGAAAGCAGGTGCTCTGGGCTTGGGTTTACAGAGTGACCAAAATATTTTTCCTTAATTCACCTTCTCATCTGGCACAGTACAAGCAACCCTTACCTGACTGTTGTACAGTGTCAAAGATGCTTGTTTTGTTTTGGGGTTTTTTTTGTTTTTTAAGAATTGGGCTGCTAAGTGCCCTCTTTACTTGTTAGGAGTCTTACTCAGGCTTCTAACGTTTACCTAAATTTTAGGCAGCAGCTGAGTTAGTTCTAGACTAAACATCTAACATCTCTACAAAGAAAGTGGGGAAAGAAAGGTATTTTTAAAGCCCCTGTAGAGTCTTCCTAATAGCATCCTAGCCAGTGAAAGCACCCAGCTTTTTCTGTGTTATCTAAAAATTTTAAGCCACTTGAAGACATCAAAACATATATTATAAGCAATGAAAGCAAATTGACTTGTACAACATACAATATTATGCAATAAATTTCTTGCTCATGTTGCCCTAAAAAGTCAAACAGAAATTCAAATCAAATATTTTTCTATTATCAAACAATCACTCTTTTTCTATTTTAAAAACTTTGATGAATTTTCAGCGACATTTTTTTCTCTATCCAATCGACTTTTATCAAATAGATAAGTTAAAATAAATCATTCTATTGCTTCTTTTTTCCTCTTAAGCTACTGTATTCATTTTCCATAGAGAAAATAACAGAAAGAAAAAAAGCCTTAAAAAAGGAAATAATTTCCTTTACTGCTATAGTTAGGAATATAGTTTACTAAAAATAAATAGGAAATACTGGTATTTGGGATGTCAGATTTGGAAAAAAGTAATCTCTGTCGAGGTTAACTTAAATTCTGTGTCTAGTACCTCACAAGTTTTTATTTATTAGGCAACTACATTTTACTTTCATAAGTGTACTAAGAAAGTTTGATATTAATCTAGTGGGACAAATAAAAGTATAAGAAAAAACCCTGTAGCTGTGAGAAGAGTTTATACTAATTTTTCAAAATCATGTCCTATATTTATGAATAAAAATTTGATTTGTAATCCAGACAAGTTACTCCTACAATGATAACCAGTGGATGTTTTTCTTCCTTTATTCTTATGATGAATCTACATCACACTTTCCTAGAATCAGAAGATATATACATATTTTAATTGTGACCAGTCAAAATATGCAAAACCTCTCCAAAGTCATAAATCTTACAATAACTTTCATGTATGCACTTCAAAAAGCATAGCTCAGCAAAACGTGGTTATAGAGACAGCATAACATGTTTATCTGAATGCTCTCTTTTATATGTAAAGGATTTCAATAGCAATGAGATATGTTCCTTTCCTAATATGAAGAACAAGAAGAAAGTTCACAAAATAGAATAAATCCACTGGCAAAAGTGTTGGAAATAGTAATGTATGTTCTTATCATGTCGTGAGTCTAATGTCATTCGTTATGCTAAATTTAACTTGAATGTTTCTCATTTATTTTAATTAAATAACTCTTGAAAAAGCGTATGCCAAATGACAAGTAATTAATGTAGTTTCAAGGGAAAAAAAGATGTTTCCTGTATAATTGCTTGTTTGTGTAAATGTTTGTGAGGAATAAACTAGGGTTTACAGTTTTGGAGAATTATAATGCTTTAGGATAAATCCAAACTTCAGATTTGATCCTGGGCTATGTGAAAGCTGTTCTGGAACCTTCAGTTGACTTCAGGAATATTTACCATGGATATATTGCTTCTTACAAGCAGTGACTTTTAGACAAATGTCCAAAGTATTATTCAAGCTGTGTGATTTTTTTATTTTTTTTTTTCTATGAGTTTGTTAATTATCAAAGAGCACAGTATGGTAAGACTATTCTATTTTACATAGATATTTGCATAACAAAGGAATCACTGCAAGCTTCTTCCAGTAGGGTAGTAAGAAGCAATACTAGACACTTCACCTGTTTGTTTTCTGATTCCCTTGTCTATGGAAAGACAAGGGAAGTCTTGTTTCTTGTTTATTTTCTTTATGCAAGTTACTTTACCTTAGTTGGAAAATAATAACTGCAGTGCACCTTGCAATTGAGCTAGACTATGTTGTTGATCCTTAACTCTCTGAAGATACAATACCTTAATCTAAGTCTTTCCCACAAAGACACACTTTGTTTACCATAGAGTAAACGGATCACAAGGTGATGTGGATGTTGAAAATTCCATGCACTTTTCAAAATGGAGGACTAATATATGAAAAAAAGTCTCTGTAAAGTCAGTACTGGGAAAGAAGGTAGGTTTTCATCTCATCTTTGTGGATTACCCCCAGGAAAATAAACTGTGCCTCTTCTGCCACGATGTAAACCAGCAGGGTCACCCTGCTTTCATCACTGTAACAGCACTACTTGGCTGTTGGCTTTGATCTCCTCTGGACCTTGTGTAGTGCCCTGTGATCTAAATATTTTTTGTGTGAAGACAGAAGGAGACCCAGGTGCAAACTAATAAGTACGCAGTGTGGAAATTCAGGGTGGTCAGGCCCTGAAATAAAGCAACAAATAAAATTGAGGGTATGGAAAGCTATATCACTTTGGGTATTTAATGAAGTTTAAATTTTCCACATTCACTTTATTTTTCCAGGCCAGTGAAAAGGTGAAGACATGAATGAAAAAAGCCAAATTGTTGTCTTCCAAAATTAAGCATTGTGGTTTTGTAGATGCTACTTTAGAAGTGCTCAGCATTAACGAGGATGTCTACCTACAAAACTGCTAAAATACTAAAAGTCTGTAGGGGATCTTATCTTCATTCAGTCTCTACTGACAACTGAAATCAACCAGGCCAGGACTGGTTAAAGTAGCACTAAACATGGTGGCAAATCCAGGACAAATGTGGAGTAGTCCCCAGATGTGTATTCATACATATTTTTTTTTTTTTTTGTCTCTCCGACAGCAAATATAAATAGCTAAATGAGTCTATAAACCTATATTTCGGGTTACATATTTATGTGTCTGATATAAATAAATCTATAAATTATTGGAAAAATAGGTAAAATCCTCCTGCAAAATGTTTTGTCCCTTATAAGATGAAGCTTATTTCTGATAGTTATTGTAACCATGAAACATTGCAGATTTATGCAAGTTTTAAGCAAAAGCTAATACAAATGTCCAGGGCTGTACAGGTTCAGGAATGTCTATATAAAAGCAGAAAAATATTTTTGAGTATTTACAAGTATTCTAAGAATTGTTCATTTGTTTCTAAATGCAAAATTATTATAAAGAAAACATAATACAACTATGGTTGGATTTTCTTTAAATGTTATTCCACCCACTTTTTAAGTATACATACTACTTAAGAACACTTTACAGTACTAAATGTTGAGCTATTCATTAAATTAAAAATAGGAATCTGCCTACACTTACATTTTCTAAACTGAGGCAAACTGTAATGTATCTTAGTCTAGTACAAAAGATACATAAAAATACTGAATAATCTAAGTACAGCAATGTAAAAGGGTACTCATTTTCCATTTCTTTTTCAACCACATTCTAAAACACAAGAAAATTCAAACATAGAAAAATTATTTAATATGCCAACAATAATGCTGGCTAATTTCTAAAGCAAATAAAACTAAAAACCATTAGTTCTCAAATACTTTTGCTACCATTGTGTTGTCTGCATTATATCTGTCCCCTTGCAGAACCTGTTCTTATACAAGTTTTTGTATGAGAAGGAAAAGTAGATCCCGTGGAGCTGCTATATTTCCACTGCAAACTTGGTTAAGGAAGTGGACTGGCAATAACTGGACTCTTATCCTTTGAATGTGCTAGTCTGTATAACCTTACCAATTCATCAAGAAACACTTGCTGTGCTATGAAAAATAAGGGTGTATCACACTGCCTCCCTGCTGGAGTGAAGGAAGAAAGAAAAGAACTGAACCCTTGCTTGAGGGGGAACTGAGGTACAGAGTTTGGGGGAAAAAAAATAAAGTAACTTATTTTTTCCTTTTCCATATTTTTTTTTTTTCTTGCAAGTTAAAGCTTGTCTCCCTGAGCTACTTATTTAGTCAATGGAAGAATATATGGTCATTCAGAGGGCTGTTCAGAGCATCTAAGCAGAACTAGAATATCTCACTAAACCAGATGCTGTGAGCATCCTGCTGAGCAACAATCTTTCTGCCAGCAACAATATATTGTGCTGATCTTTGTCCAGATTACATTGTGTGCTCGTAACTGAGGGCTCCCTAGATATCGTACAAGTCTTTTTCTTTTTTTTTTTTTTTTCCCCAAGAAAAACATCATATGTCATTGCTTAAGTTAAGAAAGTATGAGTGAAGTCATATTTCAAGGCCTAGTTGATCCAGTAGCCTGTCCTTGTCATTCCTTGTTCTGCATACTTGCTTATTCTGTCTCCTGCATCTCTTAGATGTCTCATTTCTAGTTAATGTTTTGTTCCCTAGACTCTCTACCAGTCAGTTATCTTAGTTTAGCACCCTGTTTTCTCTTATAGGAATAAAAAGAAGGAAAGATGGGGCTTCCAAACTTGATTTCTTTCCTTTTCTATACTTTCTTAAAAAGCAATATAAAACCATCATAGGTCTCTTAGTTTAACATACTCTAGGCCTCTTCAAGGGGCATATAGCAATGCATGTAACAATTTGTTCTGTTACAAAGTACAGTACACAGCTCTTTTACTTCTGGTTTTGAGACACAAATACTGGGTCAGCCACTCTCTAAGGCATAGAGTTAACCCTCATGTTCAAAATAACAGTGCACATCAGGGTTTGCTCTGCAAATTTTAACAGATCAAAAATTTCCATGCATATTCATGCGCATTTTGGATATGTAAGATGTGAAAGACTTAGTTTCTCAGGTAAGCAGAATAAACATAACGTTTTATGTTATTTTATGAGGCTTTCAAGGTTGTAGGAACACTCCCATTTCAGGTTTTCATTGAGACAAAACAGATGACTGGTAATCAGCATTTTTCAAAATGGAAAGTGAGGGAGTTTTAAAGTACCCTTTTTTTTTTAAAGCACTATGATTGGACTGAATGCTATTCTTAAATTAGTTCTTAATTAATAGGCAGTTCCTAAGGGACAGTTTAAAAGAAAAAAGATTAAATTGGTTATTAGCTGAAAAACAGAACATAGAAAAATAAATAAAAACCAAATAAGCATCTAAGGACATGGATTTATGATCATGCTATATGTGGACTTTCTTATTTATAGTTTTGATTTAAAGCCATTTGGAGGGGATAGTACAGATAAAGAAAAGGAATGGAATTGGCATAGGTGATAAAACATTCAGAACTGTTCTAATACAGACAAAGCTACAACTGCAAAAACAATATAGTCCTGTATATACAGCAATTCAGGAATTAACATATACAAGAAATTCAAATAAAATATTAGTTCAACATATCATAATATGTAGGGTGCAAAACAAATTTTATAACCCCCACAACGAACGCTGGTTTAAAAAAACTAAACAAACAGATAAGGTAAATTATAAGAGAAAGAGGATTCAGTTAAGTAGATTACCAGGCATTAAAAGAGAAAGTCTTCGTCTTAAACCCTCATATTTTCTTAAGCATAACCTATTGCAAGCATCCGCAATTTAGGGCTGGAAGTCCAAAATACAATGTGAAGCCAAACAGAATAAAGTTACTGAAATAAATTCTGAATAATTAAGCTGGTGGTAGAAATAAAATCTCTTGTACTCCGTGAAGTACAAATGTAAAATAGCAGATATTCAGGAACTTTTTTCTGTCGAGAAAAGTTGCATATAGCACACATTCATAACAAAAATGAGCCTCTTTGCAATATTTTTCAAGCTACCTCAAACTTTTAGTTCCATACTTCATCCCTGCTCCAGTAAAGTCAGTTGGAGCTTTGCCCTTGAGTTTTGACAGGCAAGCTAAGACATTAAGTTTATATTTTTATATTGTAGACAGCATTATAGCTTGTTTACTCCCTATCTACCAGCAATATCAACATTGATGCCAGTAAGAATTCTTAAATTAAATAGTTGCTTTCCATAGGGGTAAAATTGTGTTGTTTCCTTAACTCTGACAAGCATTTGGATGTTTTGCCACTTTACCTTTACTTATATGTTCCTAAGATGCCCTGAATAAAATTGAACAGCTTGGTATCAGAATATCTATTTTAATTTGTTTTCCTCTCAAAAATATCTACCAACACACTTTTCAGGGAATTAATTATTAAAACCTTGCTGGAATTTCATCTAATATTGTAGACACTCAAGAAAATGCAAAATTAATGTTTCTATGGGAACATATCTCTTGTGTGTGCATGTGCAGCACTGAAAATATACATGTCTGCAAATATGTATGTTGATGTATGAAATGTAGATTTTTTGCAAATTTTTTTTTTTAAAAAAAAGTTATAAAATGCATATCATAGTAGTGTTTCTCCAGACTTTCCAAACACCTTGCTAGCACTAGCTTCTGCTCCAGCGCCAGGGTTCATTACAGCCTCTTTACTTTCTCCCTTTCTTTGCCTCACGCTGTTGCCAGCAGCTGCAGCAATGTTGGCCGAATGCCCAAACCAGTAATCTAAGTTGAACTCTGCTGCCTTAGCCCAAAACTATAGGGATGTCTCAGCACTGTGTTCCTCAGGGCTTATGGTTCACTATAAGCATAGGCCATCTTGTCTTACTCTGGACTATCACAGAACAAGAAACAATTGAGGAGGGATTATTACCTGGGCTCCAAACCATGCTGTATCTTGTCTAGAACATAATTATGCTTCAGTACTGACATAGATCTCAGTGTTTGAAGACTTTAAAAAGATGCAGTAAAAACGCAAACATTTCCTTTCTTTTGTATTCTTAAGTAACTCAGACACGGTAATGTTAGCATAAATTTTAACTATACACAAAGATGTTGCAAGCATCTTTCTTTTTACATTAAATATAAAACAAATAAATGAACTGTACATTCATTTTAGTGTCAGGCTTTTTCATAATTTCCTTAGTGTTTTTATGTAGTGAAAAAGTTGAACAGAACACATTTAAAGAATGTAAACGTGATGTTCCATGCAGTGTCGCTTCGATTATTTAACAGATGTACTGCTATTGTAATAAAAGCATCTGACCTCTTAACTCTGAATGTGCTTCTCTCTCAGTAAGAGTGAAGCCTTATTCTTGCTTAGTGTTTTTTATAGTCCTTAAAAGTAACTAAAAAGCAAGCCTTACCCTAACAATACTGTAGGTACAGCTCTCCTTCCTTCCAAGAACTTTGTTTATAAATGCCCCAAGTTCTCTCTTGGTGCTCCAAGAAAGAATACTCTAAAAGATATAAAATGCAAAACATGAACAGCATCTCAAACATTTGTGTCAAGGCCTTGCACTCTGAAGTTTTGTACTGTAACAGTGACTACTATGTAACTCATTCTGTTTGCTCATTCAAAGAAGGTACTGCAGAACTACACAGTAAGACAGAGCTACTGATATGCAGGTTTTTGCTTCATTTTTTAAACAAATCAAATCTTTTTGTACATGCAAGCTAACTTAAAATTTATTAAGATTATATTCTAAATTTCAAAAATGCAAAATCAAAATAAATCATTAAGATTCTTGCATTGATAATTTATTTCCAGTTACAATAGAGGGGAGGAAGGAAGATACAGTGGGATCAAAGAGTTGGAGCAGAAAAGCTCCTGTCACAATTGCACAGATGTTTTACTAGAGAGCAAGAGATTTGAACTCTCCCTTGGTGAAACTAAGTTGGGCTACTAAAAGTGTATAAAATTCCTGTCCTCACTAAAGAAGCAAAATGGATGGGTGATATTTGCAGGGCTGACATTTGCAGAATTCCTTCTGAGGAACCAGACTTCCATGGTGTTTTGGATCTCCTGGTGATGATGGCAGTGTATACTGAGGAAATGTATTTCCATGTGGGTTGGTGATGGAGAGAGTTTCACCTTGTCTGCTTTCAGACACCTGTCAGTGTTGTGTTGGCCTCCAGAACCATGATCAGTAAGAAAAATTCCTTCCTTTCTTAAAGGCAGATATAGTCACAAGCTTCAATGTATGGACATGTAATCCAAAATAGTTCATTGCCCAAGAATCATTTTCCAATAACACAGCAGAACAGCAATTACAGTTAGCAACAGCAAGTTGTAATCTGTTCGAACCAGTCCATGAAATAGACTGATGTTCCTCGGTCATTCTTCGGCTGCCTCCACCCCTCTCCTCAATCTGTTCAATACACATCCCTGCTGCTCTAAACCAATCAACTACTATGAAATCTAAGTGCTTTATTAGTGATTTAGTGGTTTTTAGTGACCTTGCTCTCTCATTCTGAACGCTGTCAAGCACTAAAAGGCAGGTGTTTTTAATGCTGGGTCTCAAATGATGAAAGGTTTGTTAAAAGTAATTGCTCATTCCTGTCTTATGTATAACACTGTAGAAGATATCTAGACTTCAGCTGCAGACTTCTATTTCTCAAGATCTCTCCTCAGTGACCATATCGCTTCCGGGATCCCCAGGTGTATGGGGAGTAAGAAGTTGCAGAAAAGCTATATCCAAGGCCCAACTGTGACAGGGAATTGACAGGGTTGATGAATGAGAACCATTGCACAACATAGAAAAAGCAGAGTGAAAGTTGTGGTGGGCATAAAAGGATACTACCCTAAAAGGGAGATGCATCACCAAAAAAACCCACTTAGTGGTCTAAAGTGCTGCTCTCTGAGTATAAGGGTGTTAACTGTGTGGCCATGTGACAGTATGACTACAATACAGGGGAGCCATATGAATTTGGGGGAATAAGAATGCTTCTAACACGTTTTTCCCAGGTAAATAAGAGGAAAATAACTTAAATATCACCCACACTGATAACAGTAAATTGCTTGAGTAGTAAATAAATTATTTTTCATAATTGCTTCAGGGTAAAGGAGGTATTATTAGGAGATAGAAGAATTCATATTATCCAATAAATATTCAGAATATGAAACATGCATTTGATACGTTCTCCACCATTATGTCATTACAGAATCACAGCATGGTAGGGTTGGAAGGAACCTCTGGAGATCACTTAGTCCAACCCCTCTGCCAAAAGCAGGTTCATTTAGAACAGGCTGGACAGGAATGCATCCAGGCAGGTTTTTAATATCTCCAGAGAAGGAGACTCCACAACCTTTCTGGGCAGCCTCTTCCACCCTCAAAGTAAAGAAGTTTTTCTGCATGTTCAGATGGAACATCCTGTTTTCCTGTTTGTGTCCTTTACCTCTTGTCCTGTCACCAGGCACCACTGAGGAGAGACTGGCCCCATCCTTTTGACACCTGCCCGTTATATATTTGTAAGCATTGATGAGATCCCCTTTCAGTCTTCTCTTCTCCAAGCTAAACAGATCCGGGTCTCTTAGCCTTCCCTCACAAGAGAGGTGCTCTGGACTCTTTATCATCTTTGTAGCCCACCATAGGACTCTTTCCAGTAGGTCCCTGTCCTTCTTGAAATGGAGAGCCCAGAACTGGGCACAATACTCAATCTGCAGCCTCACTGGGGCAGAGTAGAGGGGCAGGATGACCTCCCTTGGCCTCCTGGCAATGCTCTTTTTAATGTGCCCCAGAATACCATTGGCCTTCTTGATTATATGGGCACATTAGTGCCTCATGGTCAACTTGTCCACCAGGGATTCCAGGTCTCTCTCTGCAAAGCTGCTTTCCAGCAGGTCAGGCCCTAGGTTGTACAGGTGTATGGATTTATTCCTCCCTAGCTGCAGCACCCTACACTTGCCCTTGTTGAATTTCATTAACTTCCTTTCCACCCAGCTCTCCAGCCTGTCCAGGTCTCATTGAGTGGCAGCAAAGCCTTATGACATATCAGCCACCCTTCCCAGTTTTGAGTCATCAGCAAAATCACTGAGAGTACACACTGTCCCCTCATCTAGGTCATTGATGAATATATTGAACAAGACTGGACCCAGTATTGACCCCTGGAGAACACCACTAGTTACAGGCCTCCAACCAGACTCTGCACCGCTGACCACAGCACTCTGAACTCTGCCACTCAGCCAATTCTCAATCCACCTCACTGTCCTCTCATCTAACCCACCGTTCCTAAGCCTACATATAAGTATGTTATGGGAGACAGTGTCAAAAGCCTTTCTGAAGTCAAGATAGAAAACATCCACTGCTCTCTCTTCATCCAGCCAACCATTCATCCTATCATAGAAGGCTATCAGATTGGTCAAGCATGATGTCCCCTTGGTGAAACACGCTGACCACTCCTGAAGATTTTTCTTTCTTCTATTTGCTTAGAGATTACATCTAGGATGAGCTCTTCTGTAACTTTTCCAGGAATGGAGATGAGGCTGACCAGCCTGTTGTTTCCTGGATCCTCCTTCTTGCCCTTTTTGAAGACTGGTGTGACAGTAGTTTTCCTCTGGTCTTCAGGCACCTCTCCTTTCTTCATGTTTTTTCAAATATGGTGGAGAGGGGCTTCGCAATGACACCTGCCAGTTCCCTTGGCACTCATGGATGCTTCCCATCAGGGCCCTTTCCTGCTCACGTTTTAGTTGCTGTGTATCAGTGCAGGTCCACTGACATTTAAGGAGGCACACAGTTTCATTCTATCAAATATAATTACTTTGATGCTAGGAAGAAATAGAATATAAACCCAATAATGAATTATTATTTTGAAATATAACTTCTCATAAAACTTTGTTATACCTTCCCTGTATGGTATTTTTTATAACAGTTTAAACTAATAATGGAGCTTTCATAACTCAGCTTACTTTGACTGCAGTGGGTGCAGGAGTGACCACATAAACAGCTCAGCTGACAGGCCCAAGAGGGCAGTTATTCTCAGAAGAGAGATGCTGATAATGCATGTGAGAGAGAAACTGCTAAAGCAAATATAGATGAAAAAGACATATGTGTATATTCTCATACTGGTGCATAGCCTGAGTCTAGGCTAATTGAAACCCCACTAAGATAATTTAAACTAACCTGTCTAGCTTCATCCTAAAACAGATTAGGAGTGTTCACACAATCTGCTAATGACATCCAGCTATTAATCTGCTTCAGTTTACAGGTTAGTATCAACCAATTTTGAACTACACTGTATTAGCGAAGAACTACAAATCCTTGTGAATATTGACTTAATTGGATAAAAAACGCTATATCAGATGTTCTGGGAGCAATTTCTTAGACCTCAATGAATCACAAGGCACAGGCAACATGGGCAAAAGCAGCTATCAAATTGAAGAACTGTATGTACCTATTAAAAATAATTTGTTTACTCTGCACAGACAAATCCTATTGCCCAAGGATGCAATTGTGCAATTCTTTTTGTGTCTGGTACTTGAAATATCAATTATATTTTGATTTTTTTAGTGATCAGGTATAAAGATTATTTATTGCAAGGGACTCCTCTAGTAAATAATTAAGGATAAAACATCTACATAACAAAATAGTTCTTGACGAATAAATCATCTGAAGGGAGGAAAATCATGTGAAGAGATCTACCTACATAAGGACTATATAAGATTTACAGTGTACCTACAGATCAAAAAAGGGAACAGGATTTTGTCTTGTCATCTGTAGCACAATATTTGTATACTTATTAGAATCATAGAATCATAGAATGGTTAGAGCTGGAAGGGACCTTAAAGATCATCAAGTTCCAACCCCCCTGTCATGGGCAGGGGCACCTCTCACTAGAGCAGGTTGCTGAAAGCTCCATCCAGCCTGGCCTTGAACACTCCCAGGGTTGGGTCATTAATTCAAAATTAATCATGAGCACACACAAACGAAAGTCAAACAATATGTGGCATTTATTTTAAATTGTCCTAAAAATTTATGGAGGTAATGTCCTATTTTTAAATGCAAGTCCACCATAGCAGCAATGAATATGTGTACTGATTCACATACTGTATATAAATTAACTTATATAAATTGCATGTCAAGTATTGTGAACAGGCTTAGGTAAAGTTTGCAATTATGAGCATTTATGCAATTACCGTATATGCCATTTTAGTTGAAGGAACAAAGAGTAAGGAGCATAGCACTCCTATGATCAGGGCCCTGAGGCCACTCACAGACCTATTGTCACTGATCTACTGCCAGAATCCATGGGGGAGACCCAGGGTGTGATTTCCCCAACTCTGCTTGTGGTCCAGGACCCCGTGGCAGTCCCATGGGGTTGTCAGCCTGTGTCACAGCAATTCTGCAGTAGCGCTTGTCTCCATCTCCCTGCAGCCCTGCCCTGTCCAGCCATGAGCCCTGCTGAGCCATGACCACCTGCAAGCCAATGTCCTAGCGCATCCTTGGCCAGTCCCCATCCCCTGGGAGATGCCTGATGCCCACAGCTGGGGCTACCCTGGTGTCACCCCTCTGCCCTGCTCCTGTCGGGGGGGTGGGATGAGCCCTGGCTGCCAGGCTCTGCCTGGGGAGGCCTGACACTATTGGGACCCAGGGAGAAACCAGCCTGCACTGCACCCTGACCTAGACAAAAATTTACTAATTTGTTGCTATCAAATTACATCTTAATTTTTTTGCTATCAAATTACATCTTTAAGGAAAAAAAATCATTGGAATTTTTGGAATGTGATGTAATGTTGTTAATGTATTTAAATGTTGGGAAAAATACTTACTAATTGGTAGCACAGTAATTATACTGTAGGTATGAGGTAGTTTGTTATTACTTTGCATGTACATCTATTCCCAGAAGATACTTACTGAGCAACAAGGATAAAGATCAGAGATCATAAGGCACTGTAAGATTTTGAAGCATAATGTAGATAGGTTTTATGCTCCTACTTCAAATACCAGTGTAAAGGGCACAGTGAACAATTTGTGTGTACCACTGAACAGAAACATACTAAAAAAGAGGAGCAATGCCTCTTATGGCACTTGCCAGTAGCAATGTGGATTTTATGAACATTTTCATCATGTTCCACTCTAAACTGATATAATTACAAACCTATTATAATTACCCGAAAGAGTTAATTTTATCAAAGGTATTGTACTTGGTTGACAAAAGTGACCTTCAGATAGTTTTACAAAATGAATCCTTTATGCTATTGATGACCAAAGAAATTTGAAAATCATTAAGAATCCAGATAACTTTAATGGTATAGGTGCTAAAGAAAAATCTTGGGAGACAAAAACATATTAAACTATATTACGTGTGTGAAAGAAATAAATCAATAACTTTAGCTTGTACAAGCAGTATTTCTGTTATGTATTTTTATGCTAGGATGTTGCACACATTACTGGAATGGTAGAACAGTGGCATGAGTCTACCTTCCATGAAGCGTAACAGAGGAAATAAAACAGCAAGACTGGGTAGAAAAATTAAATGAAAGATTATTAGCTGAAGCCTCTGAATCAGGTAAGCTATGTTACCAAAACCCAACTATAATAAAAAATAGATTTTTTGTTCCTACAGTTCCTTTGTCTGCAGCTCTCTGCACTTAGTGGTTTTCAAATAATGATGCAGACTGGGATAAAAAAATTTTAAGTATTGCAGTGCTACGCTGGCATGGATTAAGTCTTAAATGCAAGTAGTGATCTTATTGGTGATCTTTACACTTGATTTAGGTCCTTAAACTAACTGAAAAGGAACCAAGTTTTCCATTATTTGAAAAATCGTCATGTAATAAAGACAAGTGAATATTATTTGTTCAAAAATGTAATGGCTCTCTTGTTCAACTGTTATATTATTAAGTAAAGCTGGTAAATGCAATCTAACTATGCTCACAATAAGTAATTTTTTTAAAAAAAAACTTTTCCATATGAGTTTTCCAGTTCTGCCCTTCCAGTGAGCTTGCATAATTCATGTGCCTCTGCTACCTTTTGTTTGGTTTATTACCAGATACCTCTAAGACCCTTACCACCCACTCTTTTTCAAAGCTTTCAAAGCTGAAATATGCAAGAAGAAAAATCTTCTGAGGGGATATTATTTGAAAGTTTCTCCATGATACATAAACTTTAAACCCTAATGCGAGATATCAAGTATCCAAAAAAAGGTACAATATCTTCCTCCAATTTTGAGAGACATCAGGCCATGAATATAAAGTCAGCAAAAGTTTTGCAAAATATTGTAAAAGCTTATCAAACTAATTTACAAGGAGACAAAAATTTTATAGTCTTATCAAGATGCTTGTCTTACTACTTCAGCTCCCACCTCTATTTTTCAGCTAGGAGAAAAAGGTACTTCAAAGAGTAAGTCAATCTTTAAAGCACCTGAGCTTGCTCTCTGAGTTGTGGAGAGGACGGCTCTCTAGTATAGATAGCAAAGATTATCAAAGCTACCTGACATGGCTGCAAACTAGTTGTGTTTCAGTTTCTTGCTAATCTTTTCACCTCCTAGGATCTTAGGTATATCCCAGAGGGACAGTTTTATTATTTTTAATGGGAGCTGGAGAGGGTCAGCTTTTAAGAAGGCAAACACAACTCATCCAAAAGTACTAGGGTCATTGTGAAAAAGTAAATTTCCATTAAAAGTTATCAAAATAAATGGGTAAAAGCATGCACTGCTGTAGATAAAAATCAAAGTGAAAAAGTTGGCTAAAAGGAGATTAAAAAATACAAATTAAAATTACTGTGTCATCAAAAAGATAATGAAGTTGAAAAGAAATAATAAAAAAGTCATTTCACAGAACACTCTATAAAAAATGCAGTGCAAGCCAAGACAATAAAGTTTTTGAATAAGAACTTTTACTAATTAGATATTGTTGAAGGCAAAAGTAACAGTTCCAGTTTATGATCTGACAAATGAAACCCAAACAAACCGCTTTTCTTAGCTGTTAGTCTGATTTATCAGCAATAAGGATGCAATAGTATAGCTATATTACATGCTATTTTTCAATCAACAGTCCAGAAGCAGTACAGTAGTGAATCATGCATGGACATCCATATTAAAAAAGAATTTAGAATCCCTGGTGTATATGCCATAAATGTGTTTTTATGCTTTTGGGAGATACCAGGCTTGCAGGTAACACCCCTAGCATTCTGGAACCCATGTAACATGATTTGAAATTGACGTATACAAGGGCAGCCACATCTCCAGCAGTTTCTCTTCCTGTCATTCAAGAACTGTGAGTTCAGTCATTGCCAGGTTGAGGTCTTGAGTCCACAAACTCTTGTTCACATCAGTAACTTCTTTTAGGTCAGTGAAGGTCTTTGTCTGATTAAGCATTGGAAATGAAAGGCTTGCTTGGTCCCTTCAGCAATTATTAATAAATGTCTAGAAGAATGGGACAGAAGAAGCCATAACAGATGCCTTCCAGTTATTTTTTCATGACTCACAAATTCTCAGTTGCTAGCAACATCTTTACCATACAAATTTTAAATAACAGCATTTAAAAACTGAAGTATATGATCCCTTTCTGTTACCAAGCACTATTAATGCTCTCAATAGTATATAAATACTGTCTTTAGCCCAAGGAGTTTTCACTGCCCATCACAGATGACAGTAGCTTGGAAGACAGTCTGATGGACCCATTGATACTGATAGGGAGAATGATATTTGAAACCTGTGAGACAAATTGTTTGTTTTGTTCTGGGTTTTTTTTGGTTTTTTTTTTTTTTTGTTTGTTTTTTTAATTATTAAAAACATTTTGTGGGGAAATTCCATACTCTAAGGAGGATGTGAATTAAAAGTGATATATTTTTTTAGTAATTTTTATCATTGGGTATGGCTTACACAGAACTGGGACATATTCAAAGGACATACATACTATAAGATATACATATCCAATGGGAAAAAAAAAACAGTTATAAAAAAGTAGACTAATTAAAGCACCTCCAATTCAGAAAAGACATAATTAATTATCTAATATTAAACATTGGCAGAAATACATGGTAAAGAATTAGGAAGGGAGAAAGACAATAAAAATAAGGAATGTGACAAAGTTTGGGGCCTTACCGGCCATGGAAGACATGAAGGTAAAATCCATGTTTGTTATACCTCACTGAAAGTATAGCTTTCAGCACTGGTCAGTAGCAGAACCACTATTAAGCTGATAAAAAACTTTCAAATAAACTTCCCAAAAGAACAAACAATTATCATTAGGAATTTTACTGTCAATATGAAACAGCTAACTGTCATAAAATGTAGCCATAAAAAATAAAATATAGCTTAAATCCCTCATTTGCCTAAGCTTGCAGGAAATGAGAAACCTTCACAATTGAAATGTCAACTAATGATGACATTTCTATAATCTGTTTGTGACTAAGTGCAAAAAGAGGGTCTCCTTGTTGTTTCCTTATTTCACATCCTGCTAATCTGTGCTGATAAAAACACTACAGCACACAAAGAAAATAGAATTTACTTGCAGAAACATTTTTTTTCTGTTTGAATGATCCATTGAAATTCTGAGCTTTAACTTCACAGTAAAATAGAATATTATTCCTATTTTTCCCCATAAGATTGCAAAATATAATTTGGGGTGCTGGTTCCCCTTCATAACTCGCTCTCTGAAAGAATATTTAAGAAATATTTTAAACATACTAGGTGGACTCTCCTAGAGTTTTATGGCAGTTTGAGATGTCAAGGCTTTTTGTTTGATGCAAGCTAAAATCATTCTTGTCGTCTTATTGCCAGATCTTTCAGGTACCTAAGGTGCATGCTGTAATCTGAGAGCGCTTGTGCCTTCTGCCCATGAAGGGTGAAAGCTGGACAGTCATACTATGGTGCTCCGGGGAATGTCATGCAGCAGAGTGAAACCATGCATAATGAAGGTGAAAGGATGTGGTTCATCCAGAGGGCATATGTGAGGTTAGAGCCTGGCACTCCTGGGGAATCCTCTTGTGAGCTCAGTGGTGGTGTTTTCAGGGAACCCAGAGGGGACCAGTAAGCTCTGTATAGTCTGAATGGTCGGGAGATGTTGTCCTAAAGGAACTTCTGAGAATGCTGTAATTGGGCAGAATAGATGCAGTCATTAGATCTCTGCATAATAACCAGCAGCATTACGTCATGCGGACTTCCTATTCAAAGGCTGATTAAAAGGCCTAGTGACAGATGAGAGGACAAGCCTGTGACCACCTCCCTTCATGTTATTGTATACACCAGTTTGCTATTTTGGTCTGCTGTTAAGACCAGACGGCACTCATCACTTCATTCTTTTACGTGCTCTCTGACCACAAATTGAAAAACATGATGTACTTACAAAAAAATTTTAAAAATGATTGTATTCTTGAAGATTATGAACTGACTCAATAAAATACTTTTATAGGGAAAGGTGGCTTCCACTGAATTTTTCAATTATTTCATTTTCTTTATCAGCTGTTTCTTTGTCTAACAATCTCAACCACTTCTTGCCATGAATTTGAACACAGGACTGTGTGTAATACTGCTATTTTTCTGTCCATATGTAGGCTGGTGAAGAAAACGCTTACTGTCATTAATAATTTCTATTTGTCTAGAAAAGCTAATCTTTAAATCCCTTTTTGAGGGCTGGTCTATAAGCTACTGCATTAAGGAAACCTTTAGTGCTTCCACTTTATTCTGGCTGTTTCTTTGGTGCTATTCAAAGTCTCAATGAAAAGCCCCTCTTGCAGTTCTGCAGTTAAAACAACAAAGCACTGCCTATGTTTCTTCTTTAACACAGCTCTAAGGATTTATTCTTTGCTCCTTTATTCTTCCTTTTTCTGAAGTTTGCTTGTCCTTTTCCCCTTTAAAATCTCTTTATCTAAAGCTGAATTAGTTTTCGCAGCTGGTTGGCAAACTGCCATCGTTTTTTGCTCTGACACTTATTTGTCAATTTCCAGTTGCTTTCAAACTTTACTTTTCTTAGCTTCTATTTCTTTCTCTTCTTTCACAGTTTCACTGATTCAAGTTTTAGTTGTTTTAATAGAAAGGGAGAGAAAAATCCCTCCTGGGAGGGAGAAAAGGAGCCATTCTCTACAGTGACAAAGAGAAAACAAAAATACGATGAGATTTACCCATTGAAGGCTTTTAAATAACAAACTTTGTGCTCTCTACAGATACTTATAATCTGATCCTACTTTCAGGAAGGTAGCAGGTAAATCTGCTATAGTCTTTATGTTCTGCCCTAAGAGATAAGAAATTTGTAGATCAATTTTTTAAATAATTTTTAGACAGTTCAGGGGCTACTATTTTGCTTTATTCCATTTTAGAGAGACCACTGTAGTTTTAGAACACTGGGGATTAAGGGTTTATGTATTTATTTTTAATACTCCTGCAGATGCGTTTCTTGACTGAGGGCATATATAAAAATCACTAACCTTCATTTTAGGTTTCTACTCATAAACCTATTAAAACAATTTGAAACCTTTATTTAATATATATGACATTAATACATTTTGATGAGAACTAGAAAACAATACAATTTTTATTTGTTTTATTCTTTGAAACTTAGCAAAGCTTCTCTTATGTACAGTTTACTATGGATGTTGTGTTTCAAGTATCTCACAGGCTGTTGTACCAGGAGAGAGGAAGGGAGATAAAGATATTGCATTTTTAGACTTTGAATATCAGTATATCATCTCATACAGGTACTGTGCAGCCATTATTCTGCCCTTTCAAATAATAAGAATAGAATATTTAGCAAAACTGTCAAGGAGTAAGGGCCCAAATATGACATCTTTATTTTCTATTTTTTAGTGATCACCTTTTAATCTCTTGAGCCCAGGGAAAAGTTTCCCCATCAGACTGAGCCCTTTCTGACTACTATAGAATTATTATTGCAATTATTGTTACTAATAATTACTATACTAATTACAAATTATTATTATATAGGCACTGCACCTTCACTTTGTTTGGAAGTGGAATAGAGTGTTTCCCAAGCGGCCAGAATGCAAATAGTAGGTGTTTTCACTCTCCCTATAGCCACAGCTTATTGGAATGGGTTAGGGCGCTGCCTATATTGTCAGGTCTTGGCAGTCTGAATAGAGTTAAAGCAAATGAAAAAAAAGGCCATATCTAAAGAAGAACTTTCAGTAGCCTTTCTTATATGTGAGGTCCTAGAAATTGGCTGTACTAACTGTGAAGTGGTGAATACCGGCAGCAGCTGTCCAGTAAGTGGAAATGTAATGATTACCCTTGTGGTCTGAGTTACTTCAGGGCAGTTCCCAGCTAACTTAAATTGTTAAAAGTTACAGCCTAATTAAATCTCATTTCTAGCACCAAGTATTTCTACATATCTGAGACAATGTCTTGTGTGTCTATCCTTATTATTTGTTCGCTGTTGTTCCACTTCCACACATACAGTATCAGGCCTTTTTCCTTTTAATTCCTTCTAGGTCTATGCATAGACAAATCTTTTACAGATGAATCAAGCCATATCTAAAGACAGACATTTAAAGCTGAATTAGGTTAAGAACCCAGACCAACAGCTTTCCTACATAAGTCTAACATTGGACTTTTTAGCTATTTTTAAAATTAGATTAACTTAATATTGATCTTTTTGGAAAAGAAATGAGTCATAAAAATTAATATTAAAATTGCACTTAGAACACAATGTATATATGATGTATTAATAGACATTCAAAATACTAACTTCATGAATTATTCTGTTACTGAGTGGTAAAGCACTTGTTTCACTAGTTTTTTTAATCGTATTAAGATGTTTTGAACTAACTTCAACTGGTGAGAATTTTTTTAAGTTTTATGATAATAAAATTGATTACATATATTTAATGCATCATCAACAATCATAGTAAATCAGTAGGAAATTAGTATAAAGAACATTAAAACCCTTGTATACTGAAAAATATTTTTAAAAGTTCTTACATAATATAACTGTATTTGCATTAGAAAATATTCTAATAAGGAGTTTGAAAAAATTTAGTACAAATTACTGCCATTTTGTCTTCAGGAGTTCAAGTGGAATTTACATTCCTCTGATACATTCATTTTACTTTATTTAAATTTAATAATTTATTTTAGGTGTAAATAAGTAGGAAAGCACATTCAACTGAGAATATAGAACACCAACTACATTAATTCATATCACATGTCATTTTTGTATGCCTGAAGAAACTATATTTTCATGAGAAAGGTTGTTCTATATATTTTAAGGTTCAATATAATCCATACAGACAATACCCTGTTCAGCTGGCCAAGTTGTTTTCTGTGGAAAAAGCAGAACAGCACTATCTAGTCAAAGGCAATATCACAATATTTTGGTTTGAGGGAGTGGGAAATGGAAACTCCAGATAAGTTTGATAGGTAACAGTCATAATATAGGCTAGATCTGGGCATTTGAGCTTGCAGCCCTAAGATCCTTTCAATGTAATTGTTTTTAAAGTAATTTGATATATTTTATAATCATGAAACTGGAAAAAATGAAGATTCAAAGAGAAATGCATTTTGTGCTTTAAAACAACAATTTAACAGTAAGTACTAGGTTGGTAATATCTGTGTTGACTTACTTTCTCCATCCAAACTAATTTTCTTTTGTCCTTGCTCTGGTCTTCATAGTCCTCTCTCTGTAATACTGTTTCTTTATCAAGCCTTCAAAAATTTCCGCATCCTAGTTTGTCTTACATTGCCACTCTTGCCATAACATTTCCTGCCCTACCTCCTTGTTCAGCTTATTCAGTCTCTGCTGATTTCAGAATTTTGGAGGTCAGCTGACATCAGTCCTTTTACTAACCCATTCCACATTCTCCTCTTTCACTTTTCAATCACACAGAACTCTTACTCCGTTTCTCTTTTCTTGTTACTCAATCTCACATTTCTTACCCATATGATTCGATTTCTACTCCAAGTTCCCAGATTTAGACACCAGAGTTCTTTGCAAATTCCTGTTTAGTTGGTTAATTTTCAGAGAATCATTGATTATTTCCAGTGGAGCCATTTGATTCAAATTCAAATCTGTAGCACATTTCTAAAACAAGAAATATTTGTAAAGATTACAGAAGACCTATTATAAAACCGGGCACTTTCTGGAAAAAAATCAGTCAGCTTGTTTGTTTAAAAATGATCTGCTGTTTTTGTGTCGATTTCAGAAAGAAACAGCAACAACAACAAAAAAATGCAGCCTTAAGGCACTACTATTGTCATTCTGCTGTTGACAGCAGAAATAATTCTGGAATTCACAGATGCCAACAAAACCATCCAACCACATATAAAAGTATCAAAAAGCCAACAGAGGGAGTCTCTAAAATATGTAACAGCACCAAGAAATGTTTCCCAGATTTTGAAATATCACATACTTAAAATGTCTACCTGCTAGAGTACTGCTCTAAAATACTCGATTTTACTTCCAGTTTTTCCTCCCAGGACAAAACTTCAAATGAATAAAGTAGCTTCTTTGGGTCCTCTCATTCTGAAGTAGCCTGTCCTGAATAGATAAACAAAGTCTTTTATCTATCAAGTCTAATCAAGTCAGAGCTTATAAGAAGTCTCCAGCATTGCAAAGGAGAATAAAGAATATAGATTTTTCAGTGCATATTTCTGCATTATCTGGGACAAAAATAAAGCAACAAGATAAAAGCTGACCCTTTCTTTTAAGAGAGGGATTCTGACCTCATATCAAACTCTGGTGGGGAGTAAAGTCCTATAGAAGGCAGCAAAGAAAGGGAGAGGGACTACTATGAGAAGCTAAATTTAAGAAAGCAAGCATGTACACAACTTGCTGGATGTTTTTATTTCATCTGAGCTATAATGTTGGCAGAATTATCTACTAGAAAAGAAGGAGAGCTATACACTGTGGTGTATCTTTCTCAGAAAGGTTGTAAATTCATTCAGAGTAAGAGAAGCTGAGATAATGGCTGGTTTACGGCCAAACCATTCAAATGTTGATAGAAACACATTTTCTATCTGAAAAAAAGCACTGATAAGACAACATTAATTTCCATTAGAGAATGTTTCAAATGAACTAGCTAAGTAATTTATGCTCAGAAGTCTCAAAGGAACTAGTGAATCATTGCCAATTTTTAACTTATCTTGGAAAACTGGAAAACAGTGAGACTTGCAAATGTCCCTTTATCCAGCAAAGGATGTAACACAGAATAACAAGTAAGCTAGCCTCACCCTTCAGCTCAGGTCCAAGAATGAATCTGTTAACTTGGAACTTTGCTGGTAATGAACTAGAGACTACAATTATAATTGCTACTAGTCAGATAGCTTTTTTGGTGAGATCTCTTTCTGTTTGATTTTGGTTTTGGTTTTGACTGGAGAATAGGGCTGGTGAACAAAGTACCTATGTACAATTTGACTTAGTTCACTTAGGTTTTTTAATTCAAACACTTCCATTTTATGGAATTCACAGGTATGAGCTAGAGGGATTAGAAACTGTTCTTTTGATATTGATGCCCATATTGGGATAATTTTCTTGTTCCAGTTCTAACAAATGTTCTCTCTACAAATATTTTAAGGCCTTCAGAGTATGGTTTCCGGATCCTTTAAGAAGATGGACATGGAAAAGTTTAGGCATAAATTGTATGCAAAAGTAGCTCAAAAGAAGAAAGTTATTCTAACTTGCTTAAATTTGTTATGCAATCCAGTAGGAAATTGGGAGTTGGGGAGCGTGAAAGGTATGAAAGTTGTTAAAAATACCTAGCTTCATCAGTGAATATCATATACAGTTTGAGAATTATCCAAAGACTCACAAGCTAATAAAAAAATAAGGCATGGATTACTATTATGGTAATCTAAATCAAGTTTTTTAAACTGTTAGAATCCAGAAATATTTATTTAACATAGCCAAGTGAAGAGGAAGACATTTTGAATTAAAGAAAACAGTTTATACTTGCAGAATGGCAGAAACTGTTTTAAAAAAACCAATTACTAAAGCTGATTTTAAGTATTATAATAGATAACATCCTCAATTTGATTTTTTGTGTGCTTTTGTGAAAAGAGGGGTAACAAAATCTTTGAATGGATAATAAAGGGGAAAGGAGATGAGAAATGCTGGACAGGTTATGCCAAAAAACTCCAAACCCAACTCCCACCCAAACCAAGTTCACATGGCTGGGAATTTTGCATTATGGTGTGAGGTGTAAGTAATTAAATTTACCTCATATATTGAAGGGATGTTTAAGAGATGGGTTCCTAAATATATACAAGTATTTAAATATAAGAATTATATCTGACAGCACAGAGCTTTTTGATCTTGTTGTCAGAAATAACACAAGCTAATTTCTGGGAATTTAAATTAAAATAATTCTTCTAGAAATAATTTCAGGGAGACCTGAAGGGTCAAGGTTCCCTTAAAACAAAATTAGATGCACTTTCATCTAACTTGTGGAAGATATTCTTCTAGTGGGGAGTATACAGGACCACAGTAAATAATTATGGTGTCCCTTCTGGTCTTTGAGTATAAGACTCCGTTCCCCCACATTTTTGGGCTTGGGAGGAAAAATAGAGAAATTTAAAGTTATGGAAGACCTGATTTCCCTCCTCAATCTCATCTTTGCATCTCAGAGCAGGGCAGAATGTATAATAATGTCTCATAATTTATGCTTTAAAATAATTTCCCATAGAATCAGGGTGTTTTTGTTTTACTTGATGTATATCTGCATTAATATATTGTGATTACAGACTTCTGATTTTTCCTTTCCTCTGGGGCACAGAACAGTGATGGTTAGAGAAAGGACCACAGATACCATACTATGAGAAACAACGGAAACTCATTGTTGTCTTGATTTCAGTTTGCATAGATTTCTTCCCAGCTTGCTTTGCAGAGCACTGTGGAGTTTCACTTTTCTATTAATCATGGATACAGTTCACCTTGTCCTATCTAGTATAACTGATTATTTTTCCTTCAAGAAGCTGAGTGCTTTCTAACTCTTTACTCGTGATGCATCTACAAGGGCTTTTGTCTTAGTCTGACAAAATAGAGTGCAAAATTTTATGAGTTATGATGTCAGGCTAGATGATCTATTTGCAATTTTTGGTGTAAATAAAGCATATTAAAAACATATAAAGCACATGGATAAGCAATCTGCATCATTAGGAATGAATTTATACATATGGACTTATTTTAATAAGAAGGAAAGCAGAAATATTTTAAGATTATACTACACAATATGTTCACTGTATTTTAATGATAAAGTTTAAAAGTATCTTTTTATAAGCTCTCTCTGTTGTGACAGGATTACTTCTGCACATCTGTAAGTAAACTTGAAAAAAGGTTTCTTTAAGAAAAGGTCTGACAACTCAGTTCTCAAATGTCAAAGAAAGCAAGCTATAGATGTGACACAGGGCAATGCAGAAGCACCTTTTTATATGGGAATGTTTCCATTTTTTTCTTACTGAACTTTAGATGGGTTCACCTGGCCCTTAGTGATATATGCAGAAATTGAAAGAGCAAAACTGAACAGGATGCAACTACCTTATAAGGTAATATCCACAAAGGGATCCTCTCCTAATCTTAGACAGTGATTTTTTTTAGCATGAAGTGAGATATTTTGTATTATTTATGATTCTTCATACTACCATAAAAGTTCTTATAAAAGAAAAGCAATTGGGTATCTCTTTGAAATGCATTCAGTTCAAACCCTTCTTCAGATGAAATCTTGACCCCATTTAATACTAGCGGCAGTAGAAACTCTATGAAACTTATGTTCTACCTCATAAAACCTGATGTTTCTGCTGTAACCTTGGTAGCTTTATTGGACAACAGTTATGACATTGAACAGCAGAGACACTCTATTGCTGAAATACATTTTGGCCTCTGTATTTGTTTCCAAACAGGGGGAGAAGAAGGGAGAAATTGTTGAAGACCTACCTAAGCACCTGGTCCTTATGTCATAGGGCCACATGAAGTTTAACAGACTGCCCTTCCTCAGTCTTATTATTCATCCTTGTGTGGAAAGCCTTGTTTAGCTGTTGCCCTGAATGCATATTTTAAACATCTGAGTGAAATTTTATCAGGTATGTGGTGCATGTTAAGGGCTGGAAGCCAAAACTGAATTTTTGTAAGTCTTTGTCTTTTTTTTTTCTATTGTACACTGTTTATACTTATGGTTATTTAGTGTCAGTTTTTTTTTTTTTTTAAGCTAGCTATTTAAGACATTAAAATTATTTTATTTTGGGTGGCCCAAGAACTGTGATTGTCCACACATGGAGACTCTTGTCCCCTGTGACACATTAAAGGATAATATCTTGGTCTGTTGTAGGTGTGATGCCATACTTGTAAGATGCAGGAAGGATGACAGTGATGTGAGGTGCAAAAAAAGCAGTCTGGAAGTACAACTTGACTTGATGACTTCACACTAGCAGTCTTTAAGTTTAATTTCCTCTTTCATCAGGCTGCCATTCAATAATCCTTTCGAACCAAGAACTCCTGACAGTTTAAACACCCCATAGGACCTACTTATCAATATATACTGGCCATGCTAAAGCAATTGCTATGCCTTCTTGGAGAAAATTAAGATTATTTTGTCTACACACACTTTTATCCAGATATCATACACTCCTGTTATAAACATTTCATAACTAAGCAATAACATTTGATTTTGTCAAGTATGAATTTAAGTGTTTATCCCAAGCAGAACACGGATAAATTGTATTAGTTTCCTGACTATATTATTTCTACTAGAAAATGGATTTCTAAACAAGAAAAGTGCAGTGCCTTAATGTAAAATTTATTTTTTCCTTAACATTCCAAGTCACATAGTACTGTTTAGTCTTAGTCTCCAAAGGAATATTTTTCACTGTTATGAAATCACTAATGTATTCTTCTACAAGGTATACCCCTGCTCCAGTTTTTATGATAAACATACTCTTACATGTGGGAACTAGCTTCCAGTTTTATGCCTTACTACCTGCCTGAGGTGGGCTGTTATCACACACAAAACTTATGTTCCCTCTTGCATGTTTTACCCAGATAATCTTGTATAAAGAATTCAACCTGTGCAAATTTTACATGTATCCAATTAAAATATTCCTCTTAGGAGTTTATTTCTGTATCATATATGTACAGAATTTTGATAAATTTGATTAAAAATAAACAAACAGTCAAGTGAATAACAATGTATTTAAATTGCTCTAATACACTTGAAGCAAAATTGTTGCTGTATTATTAAAAATGAGAATTAACAGCTTATGACTTATATAATTTTCCTGTCCTAAGCTCTTGGCACATAACCAATTACATCCATAAATTACTATAGTATGTGTTTAATGAAATAATTCCAGAAACACTGATATTCATCCCTATTAAAAATTCTAGTCAATTAAACTGTTACTATTCTTGAGAGTCAATGAGTTCCATAATTACAGAACTGTGGACAGTGGGAATGAATAGCATAGTTAAGGTCCTCCCAGTGAGATTGCCTTGTAAAAGGAGCTTAGAAGTCTTACCAGTTGTGCGTGGTTGTGCTCCCTTGTTCCTGCAGCAACAAGGTTCTGATTAAAGTGCTAATCTTTGGAGAAATAGGTCTTCTGCAGGATTCATAAGGTCTAAGGCACGGATGGTCATCCGGACCAAATGTTTAAATGAGGCCAGGAGGAAAAAAAAAGCAAGTGCAAACTCTGGAGCCCATCAAATCCATTCTGCACCAGACAAAGCACTTTGGAATGCTATGCTGGGGTTTCTCCAAAATAGTAGTAATCTTGCAGAATTGTTTCTCCATTCTGAGATTTAAGTTATTAATTAATTAATATGCTATTATAATATATATATGCAGTATTAATATAGTATATTGTTATCTGCCAATGTACATTATATATATTATGAGAAATGGAGAAAAACTTGCATCTATAAAGACATCATCTGTCTTACAGCTCTCTTCCAGGAACCTTTAGAAGGCAACTCATTCACTCTATTTACCACCAGTGACAGTAGGGTCAGTGCAAACAACCAGCCTTGTCCAGACACCCAGCTTTTAGATGGCTGAATTTATATGTGATGAGTCCTTTCCCAATTTGAAATGTAGATTTTTCATCCCCTCCCCCTGTAGTACTTACTTGTGGAAGTATATAATGTGAGGTTGAGAATGAGGATGCTGTACTTAAAAACATTTCATGTTTATTTGGCAGCACTGATGTCAGGGGATTGTTGTTTTTTAAAAAAATATCACAAATTGTCATCAAGTTGATAGAATACAGAAGAGCTGTATTTTCAAAAGAGGAAAGGCAGTAAAGTTACCATGCTGGAAACAAGAAATTAATTTGCAGATCCCTGTTTTTATTAACATTTCTATCTACAGACCATTATCAACTGCAGGGCGCCATCCTGAACCTATGCGTAGAGTTTAGACACTTGTCTTTTCAAGTGGATATACTTGTTAGATGAACAGTTTCTTACCACTAGAGGGCTCAAAATTGCTGTGCAATTTTATATATGAATGCATGCATAAATATATATATATACACACATACACACAATGTATGATATGAGTACATTGCTCATATGCATGTGTTTTCTTTGTGTGTACAGATGTATAAGTACACATATATGCACATACATATATACACACTTGTATTTTAATAGATGAACTTTATTATTGTTTTAAAGGCTTTGAACATTTAAATGCAATTGAAATCTTGAAATATTTCTTTTAATAAAACTTTGCAATTCACCATATGCAGATTAAATGTTTCTTTAATTTCACAAAATAATTACAATTTTTAACTTCGTTCTCAGATGATTGCATTTACACAGAATGTTTGTTCCATCAAATTGAATAGTGAAAAAAATCACAACGAAATACATTTCAAATGTCCGTAACCAATGCCTGCTTTCACTTTATGTTTTACTGAAGTATCTAGAATAACATGGGCATAGTTCATTTTTCCATAAATGACTTTCCACAGAATGTAATGCAGTGTTGCAGAATTCATCACGCCAAGCTTTTTTGTTTGATTATATGTCATATTCTCCTGGGAAATCTTAGAGGCTCTAAATAAATAAAATGTTCCTAGAAAGCTGACTGTTTTCTTTCACTAATGTGACAATTGTAATGAAGAGAAAAATGGCTTTCAACCATTTTTAAGTAATGCATAATCTTTGTAGATAATGCAACCTGGTTCCTTCTCAGTACGATGATGTAATAATGAATAATTTACCCATGCAGTCCAAAAGATAATTAACATAATATTTTCAGTCAGACTAGACATATACAAAAGTTTGAAGTATCAATATTCCCTATATGTCAGCAAAGTTATATTCATCTAAGTATAAAATTGTTCAATAAACCAATATTTCAAGAACAATGAAGTTTCAGATTATCATGATTAACATAATACTAAATTTTGAAGAGTTTCTTTGGAATTTTTTCCTGTATAGAAAATTGTGGAAAAGTGCAAGAAAAGAGAAGATGCTCTTTTTTGCAGCACTTCTGTGTTTCGATTGTTTATGAAAAGTTGTGTTGAAGATCATGTATACTCAAACAAATGAGAATTTGCATAACTGAGCCAAATCTTTCAGTCTTTGATACAGAATAGTATCTTTGAATTTCACTGGACTACATGTGATTACTGCCTACATTATCACTAGTACATTGAATAGAGCTTTAATGTATTCATTTTCTATCATCATCTTTGTTAAAAGTCCTACTAGATGTTTCACCTTCATAAAATGGTAAATTCTTCAAAAAGCACAATAAAATAAATGGGGAGGGAGGGGAAGTTTAGAGCAAATACTGAAGTAGGCTGGAAATATAATTCTATTGCCACATACGCTTAGCTAAACTTTTAAAGTACGGCTTATTATAGTCTTATCTTTGTTAATACATTTACTTTAAAATGAAATATATGTGCAACTACACAAGGCATTTTTGCTTCAAGAATTTTAACTCTTGCATGTTTTGCTTTAAAAATTTAGCTTTACTAATTGTGCTTTTCTGTACTTTGTCTTATGCATAAGGCATTTTTAATTTACCAGTCTGTTATTTGAGCTTGGAAAACAACACAGCACATTATATAACAGATAGTAAAAGTGGTTTTGTTACTGCCAGGCAGGGTTGGTTGGCATATTATTCACACCACTTTGGTTCCAGGAGCAATCATCTTTCCAGAGACAGATTGAAATGTATCAAAACTACTTTTACTAAACTACAATTCTAAGTTTTGTAAATTTAAAACAAATTTCCAGAACTGGAAGGTCCTTTTCTTTAACCACAGCCTACTGAAGTCAATGAAATTATGCCAGGAGTAAGGCTCTATCCAGACAGAGATAGCTGTTCCATTAGGATCCTAAGAAAAAACATGCTTATCGTATCACATCGGTGTACAGGTTAGCTCTAGTGATTTCACATTCATATTGTTATCCCCAATAGAAGAAGGACATCACACTATTTGAGTGTCCAGAGGTGGGTGACCAAGATGGTGAAAGGTCTTGAGGGGAAGGTTTATGACAAGTGGCTGAGGTCACTTCGTTTGTTCAGCTTGGAGAAGAGAAGGCTGAGGGTTGACCATAACAGCAGTCTACAACTTTCTCAAGGGGAACAGTGGAGTTGGAGGTGCTGATCTCCTTTCTCTCGTGACAAGCAATAGGACACAAGGAAACGGAATGAGACTGCATCAGGGGAACTTCACACTGGACATTGGTAAAAGTTTCTTCACTGAGAGGGTGGTTGGTCACTGAAACAGACTCCCTAGGAAAGCGGTCATGGCACCAAGACGTTCAGGCTTTAAGGACTGTCTGGATGATGCTCTTAGTTCTGTGAGGAGCAGGGAGTTGGACTCAGTGATCCTTATGGGTCCCTTCTAGCTTAAGGTATTCTATGATTCTATTTCTGTAATCCTCCCATGCGATTGTGTCACTCTTGAAAGAAAAAAACCTGAACTGCCCACATTAGCTAAGTCTGAGGTTTTCTTGATAGTTTGATATATCTCAGCATGCTTTATAGAGGAAAAGCCAATCTGAGTTAATGATGTATAAATATTTATTAATAACAATCATAACAATAAAATTGCAGTGATTTTCAAAAAGATCCTACATGCTGAAAGATGTGTAGTGAGCACAAGGAACTGCAAATGTGAAATTTCTAAGACAGATGATTAGAACTCTAAACTAAATAGGTGATATTTTTTTTACCACTTTCAAAGGAAGTAAGAAACAATTTCATATCGCCAGTGTTTACACTAATTTTTGTATTAGTTATGCTAATTCAGTATATTTTACAATTAACTCTTGCAACTTTTCAGCTCCAGGGATTACTGCTGAATAGGTTGTTTGAAATTAATTTTGTCTATAGGCCTATATATGTGTATAGAGAAATGTCTAAAATAGATTTGAGTAATAAAGATTTCAATGTTCAATGAAAAATGAAGTAATATTACACTGCCTTGATGACAAGTTTCAAAGTCTGTTTGCATATTTATTGTTCTTTCAATACACATGTATATGTTAAGGATTTTCTCTTCGTTATAATCATGTCAGCAAAAAAATAAATTGTGATGTGCTATATTCCTGTATTTGCTTTACACAATTTATGGGAACTTTGTTTCTATGGCTATTGAATTTCAACAAAACTGACTCTGTCTCATTATTTGTAGAAACTAAATGCTGTCCAACTCATTAAACCTAGATGAGGTGGATATATTTTAATTTTATTTTGTAGAGTATTATCCAGGAAGCATTGACATTCAGGGAGCATTGTCTAAAGCTCCATGAAGCTTTAGACATTTTATTAGCTAAAATAGTAAGTCTCTACATATTCTCTCTTTCACCAGAAGACAAAGTACTTCCTGCTGTTGCCTTTGTTTAGGTAGAGCTCCTTAATGTGTTTTATTTCAGATATCATTTGATATAAACAAATATGGGAGAGGCAAAGATTGAAGAGATGGAATTTTAGCTTCAATATTATTTTTAATCAGTTGTCAAAAATGGGCTTTCAGGTGGGATCACAGAATCACAGAATGATATGGGATTGAAAGGGACCTCTAGAGATCATCTAGTCCAACCACCCTGCCAAAGCATGTCCTCCTACAGCAGGTTGCACAGGAATGTGTCCAGGTGAGTTTTTAATGGCTACAGAGGCGGCGACTCCACCACCTCTCTGGACAGCCTATTCCAGTGCTCTGCCACCCTCAAAGTGAAGAAGTTCCTCCACCTGTTTAGATGGAACTTCTTATGTTCAAGTTTGTGCCCATTTCCTCTTGTCCTGTCCTGTGTTCAGTGGTGTCACCAGGCACCACTGAAAAAAGACTGGCTCCATCCTCTTACCACCCACCCTTTATGTATTTATAGGTGTTAATCAGATCCCCGCCTCTTTAGTCTTCTCTTCTGCAGACTAAAAAGACCCAAGCCTTTCCTTGTAAGAGAGGTGCTTCAGGATTCTGATCAACTTTGTAGTCCTATGTTGGGCTATGATAGTTTTAATGACCCTTTCCTTAATTGGATGATACTTATTTTTAATCTCTACATGATATCTACACAACATAATTTCACTAATTGATGTCAGCAATATATTATTTCTATGTCTGTCACATCAGTCTTCTAAAATATGATTTTTTTTCTTTTGGTTTCTATATTACAAGTGAATTACAGATATGAAAGTTGCCAAGACCTTCTGTTACAAACATCTAATTTTTGCCAGGTGGCCATTGTTACTCTATGCTTCTCCTCATCCATTAATGTATTTCATAATATCACTGCTACAACACTCTATTGAGTTAAGAAATTCCAGACATTAACCAAACTTAACTGGCTAAACTGACAAATATAAGCTATCAGACTGAACACAGATTTTTATAAACTTTATTTTTTAAAAAAACATGTTAAATATCGGTTTTAAGGGATTAAAACCCTTTGTTATAAACACATACAAAGATTAGAGTTCATTTCCATTTTAAATACTTACTAACAGGCATACCAAGTGGGGTAAACATGTAGGACAAGATCCCAGGGCTCAGGATTACAGGGATCTAACAGCAGTCAATCCAAAGCAATGACAGCATGCGAGAGAGGCAGGAGGTCCACTTACAAATACCTTTGTTGTGAGCCATGATGAATCTGTAAGCATTGTTGCTAATACACACAATGATTCTTGTTCTGGGGTTTTTTTTTTGTGATTTGTACTTTTTAATGGGCATTCATCTCACTTGCAATGACTCAGTTCTGCAGAATCTTATTTTTACTGTTTCTACATATGCATTTTTCTGTTCCAGAGCAAGTAACTTAAACGTCTAAATGAAAATAAGAACAAATATTTAGAAGTTTTGAAACAGGAGTCTTCCTACCTGGCTAAAATATTAGAAGCAAAAAAATTACAAGAAACATGATCAGGCTTTTTTAATATATATAACCTATAGCTTTCTATAACATCATATTTGTATCTGTTTAGTATTAAGATAAGCAATGTTGATAACAAACAAAAAATTTTCACCTTATAATTTTTAATTATTGGAAAGTATATTTTCACTTTGTAACTGCCAAATTTNGGGCTGCAGTAGAAAAATTCCCATTGACTTACTGTATGCTTGGATGAGATTTGGTGGCCTAAATCTGCAATACTGAAGAAATGCAACTCTCTCTCATTGAATTGAAAATAAATGAAGCATTAATTCAGCAAGGTAGACAAACACATGCTTTATTTTAAACATATGAGTTGTTCAATTCACTTTGGTTAAATTTAAAACCATGCACCCGCTTGCAAACATACATAGCATCTTCATGATATACGTCTTAGTGAAATGTAAATTGAAATCAGCTATATTTTGCAACTATCATTAAAATTAGAAAGTGATTCTATATTTTATAAGTGATTAAAGTAAAAATGGTCTCATATTTTGGTATCTTTTCACATTTCCAGTGCTGCTTTCACTGAAACAAAATAACAACATGAATAAACCCCAAAATTAATTAATAATCCGCCATCAGTTCCTTCTGGGTCAAAACAGTAACTAAATAATTTAGATAGATTTGTACTACTGATGAGCTGTCTTCTTTAACCTCACTGCACTAAGGAATACCCTTTGTCTCAAAGGAGCAGCATTATGTCTAATCCCCGTGCTTTTTCAGTGGCCAGATAGCCTTTGTGTGCAGCTGGCGCACAGAATCATGTTTTCATGTCAAATTCTGAGGATATCTGCCAAATCATTCTGGCCAATTTATCCTGACAGCAAGTTTTATATATTTATATTTTTGTTTATATTTTTTATTTCTATTTTATTTATATTTTTATTTACCCTCCCCCACCAGGACACTTTCCAATTCAGGAATTTCGTATTCTGCAGTAATTGATTTCAAGTGGGTAGAAATATAAGGCACTGGAATAATTAATTTTTGGTGGTGAAATAAAATAATTTCTTCAAGAACAAACTCTAAGGCATCTACACTAGGGAAGAATCAGTTGAAGTTCCCAATGTAACTTTGTATTCGTACAGGTTATAAATATTGTTTAAAATCTTGCTGTGCTGAAAATTAATTTGTAATCTACTGGCATATGCATTTGTATATGGTAAAATTTTGAGAAGTAATTTTAAAGATCTCTAGGTCTCTTCTAGGAACTATTACTATTGCAATAACACTAGAGATATGACTTTTATTACCTTTCCATTAACAGAAAACCTACTGTGATAACTTTATTATACGTGTAAAAATTACTTTTGCTGAAATAGCTTATTATTTGGAAAAAATTACTACAATTTATAATGGAAAAAAGTGGGGTTTGTTGGTGTTTGACAGTAGCAAAGTCTACTAGCATAATTTTACTTAGATGTATTTGTCTTTCACGATCTCGAGAACTCTACATTTTGTAAGTGAGCAGAAAAAGCAGAGCAACTCAAGCTTTGCCAGATAATTTAACATTAATCATGGTTAGCACAGAAAAATCAGTACCTTTGTCTAGTTGCATTCTTGTTTTTCCTTTGTTCCCTGTGAAACATGTTTACTTGTCCCCTTTCCATTCCTTTGCCAGCAAGATTTCTGATCTTCTCCACTAAAATAACTCTCGTCAGCTGAACTATAGCAAACTTCCAGGCTTCAAAAATTTGGAATAAGGTCATATATTGTAAGACTAGATTTAAAAGTATGACCTGTTTTTACTACTTTTAATTCATAAGAACAAACAAGACTGTATTAGACTCTGACAGCATGACTGAACTCCAGCAGAGAAGTCCCCATGACCACTTAGAGGGTGTTGTGCTGTTCCAGATCTTTTAGTTCACAGGAAGGGAATCAGGCTTGACAACAGAATCAAAAAAACTAAATTTGCTTTTTTTTTTTTTCCTTTCCATACTTAAGTTCTCTAAAAGTGCCAAAATTTCAAAGAAGTAAGACAGTTGTTGGTGGGTGGGTAAAATGAGACATAAAACAGCAATTCTGCTAGAGCAATTATATTAACAGAGATTGGAAACAAGTATGCTGATTCCTTGAAAAATACCCTGTTCACCATACTGCTGGAGGAACACATCCTCCAGCATCTGGTGTGATAGCTGGCTGAATTTAGTTAGTAGAAGAGATGCTTCACTGATGTTCTTTTACAAGACGGTGCTAAGAGGCACCCAATCAATAACACTGACATAAGCTACCCAAGGTGGTCCTGCTATTTCGCACATACTGTTACATCATTGCTTTATTACAATGGAATTACTCCTAGTTTGTACCAGTATTGATCACTGAATTATTTGTTTTCTTATTTAAAAAGAACCAACCTCCCCAAAACCCCAGGAAATACTACTATTATTGGAAGGCAATTGAAATCGAGTCTTCAATTTTTTTCATTCTGAGAAATAAAAGGTCTTTTAAATTACTGTAAAGAAAGATCACCATGGAGATGACTTTTTGGGGTAAGTGTCTAGCCACTGGAGTTTCATAGACCATGCCCTGATCCACATAGTCAGTTCCTTGGGAGAGATGAAAAATGAACTTGTCCTGAGGATACCTTGTTTTTTACACAGAGATCTGGAGAGGTCCTCAGGTAACATAAAGATATAAAGAACACAAGAATGGCTTATAAATCTGATCTACAGTTTCAGGAATGAAGAACCAGGAACAATTCAGTCCTATGTTCCTGAAGAAAAGTCAAAAAAAAACCTTGCAAATTTTTATTAATATTGTGAGAATAGGAGGAGACAGGTGATCTCTCTGCCAAGACAGCAGAAATGGATGCTGATTTCCTACACATGCTCTCTCCTTCCACCACTAGAAAGGGAGTTTTGGCCAATATATTCATGTAATGATAAATTGTGTGGTCAAATTATTACAAATTTTAAGTTACCATCCTCAGTTTACTGGAAAAAGAAAGCTACTACACAATAATGGTCTACAATATGAAAGGGTTTAGCAGTTGTCCATGTTCTTTTCTGTGAAGAGTGCACCTATAAACACTTGGGTTTTAGTTTGGCAATGCATATAGTATAGATGCAAATAATAAAAGGAATATAAATATGGAAAAATAGATGAACAGGTCACTTTCTAATACATGTTTAGCTTTTTTTTTTTTTTTCTCCAAACCTTGGGTTTGATTTTCCTAAGATTAATGTTGCCGCAATCTTGGAGAAGTTCCACTGAAACTTTATATTTTTTACCAGTGAACAATTTCTGCAGTATTTTAACAAGCAACAATTGGATAATCTAATCAATAATAATAAGTTTAACTGATAGATTATTGGAGGAAAAAAGTTTCATAAACAGAAGGTGGAAGTTAAAAACTTGAAAGAGACTTCTGAGTTCATCACTAACTGTATTTTTAGTGGAGCTAAAGCTCACCAGGAATCACAGCAATCGTTCAGTAATGAAAAACTGCCACTAGCAGGGGCATCATTTTCGACAAAGTCTGTATCTGTTTTCTTTTACCTAGCCTGGTGTTTAAGAGGTATTGTTTTTCATTTAATGATTATTGGGCTCTGTCATATTTCCCATAATGGGAAAAAAAACCCTGTTCGTTCTGTTAGCCAGAGGAGAAATATCTGTCACCTCTACAAGAAACAGGAGGTTGAGTCTTGCTCCGCAAAGTGGATGTTATCAGATGAAATGATGTTTACTGGAACTTCACCTCAGTTATTCTGCAGATTTCTATTTGTTAAAATACATGCTTAATTGCTTTGGCTTATGTTTCTTCCTAACCCCTTTCACTTCTGAGCACAGTTCTCATGTCTGTGGGAGAGATTGGTTTGAACACTACCATCCACACCTCCACCAACAAAGAGCTGGCAAATTGAATTTGTATTCTGTGCTATCACTGAACTAGCTCTTGCTGAAGTTATAGAATACACTAGCTGGCATGACATGACTGAAATAAACAGAAAAGGAACCAAGATCCCACAACAGCTTGAACAACCTCTGGTTAGAAATGCCAGTTGACAGCTGGCTGACAAAGAAAAGCTGAGCAACAGATTACAGATTCAGAAAAAGAGGAAAACTCTGCTGATACAGACTTTTTTCCATTGGTCCTTTCTCCATCAGAATCACGACAGTGGGAACAAGAAGCAGACCTCCACAAGTATTTTCACTTCTGCTTCAGACCATGAATGATGCAGAAGGCTGATAAACTGCGCGGAAGTGTCCTAGGTTGCTTGTGTTTTGCTAAAGTCTATTTCCTTGCCCCCCCACCCATGATAAAAACACAGCTTGCTTTAAACTCCCCGTGACCTCTACCACTAGAGGGCTGCACTTCATGCTATATGCCCCCTCTACACCTCAATTATCACTGCTCAAAGCAGTGAAATAAGGAAAAATAATCATATACTGAAACATATATGTATTCATATATTTATTAAGACAGTAATTGTTGAAATGCTTACTATATGTGGCTATTTGCTTAAGTAGAACTGCTAGGAAGAAACTAGCTGAGAGGCTATAGTTTTAGCTAAATTCTTCAAAGATGAACCTGTCTATTAAACTATAAAAATCCTTCTTATAGGTACGAGAGAAGTTGAAAATGCTTGTTGTAGTGGGACTGGCAGATAACATACCGGGAAATTATTAAACAAAAGGCATTCTGTAGAGACAAGGGGAGGCACTTGTGAAACAGCTGTTGGTAAAGAAACAGACTAATGCAGGACAGACATCTGCTGAGTCTGAGGAAATTAGGTTTCAGGATTACCACTTTTTCCTCTAAGCTTATGGAAGACAGATACACAAACAACATACATGCTGCTTATGACGTTAAAAACCTTTTTTATTCAACACTTTAATACTCCTGTTGTTAGGATGAAACAATACTTTTGTTTAAAGAATGAAATCAAGTAAATGTTTTATAAGCTAATTGGAGCTCCCAAAGGGAAGACTTGCAGGTGCTGAATCCAATCAGATCTGCCACATAATTAAAATTGGTACGGGGGGCACAGTAAAACAGATGTGGTCTTGAAACAAGAGAATTGTTTGATTCAATGTTACTGCAGATGAATGGGACATACTCAGTGAGATAAAGGGAGCAGTGTTATAATTTATCCAGTTCCACTGCGGAAATTGACTCAAGATGGCTTCAGTCGAACATTGTGGGGTTTTTTTATTTTTGTCTTCAAAATTTTCTAGAATTCAGTGGCTTAGTTTACAAATAAAAGAGGTCTCTTAGGACTGATGACCATACAAACTGGACCTGGGATTTTTCAAGTCATGCTGTGCTCTTTCTGGCTCAAATGCTAATTAAAATTCTTCAACTGGAACTTAGTAAAGAAAATGGAAGAGCAGAAACCAGTTCCCAGCTTGCTGTACCATAATTGTGTCAGCAACTGCCAAGGTAACAGAAGCCTAAAATTTTATTTCAGTCAGTAAAATAAGCAATTATGAGTCAGAGTATCTTAGATACAAAGGGTATATGATGAGTAAGAAAGTTCCATTTTTATACAATAATTTTTCTGACCATATATGCAATCAAATTGTTCCTGAATCTGCTGCACCTACTTCATCTGCCTGTGAGGAGGCTAGATATCACATTCCTGGGACACAATTCCCAAAGAAGTCATTGAAAGTTTCCTATGTACAGTGCTGGATAGAGTTCTTAATTTGTGAAAGCTTTCGGACAGGAGCCTGTTTAGATGTTAAAGTGTCCATGTTTTAATATCCTATAATGCATTATGTATCTGGCTTACGACTTATAAGGAAAGGTGATGTGCTGTGTTATACATTATATATGAAATCTGTATTTTAAGTACTAAAAATTGTTTGAGGCCATATTAATGGTAAGTGATTACTAAAACTAAGGCCAAGCCTCCCAGGGAGCTTAGAATGGAAATTGGATTTCATCCACAAACAGCCAGGTTTTAAGCTTGCATAGTAAGAGGAATCAAGTCAGCAGCCATTCCGCACACATACATATCAATACAAATATAGAACAGAGAATGGTCTAATGCAATAAGCACACATTTCTAAATTTTGTACAGAATTTATGCTACCATAACGGTTATATCAGTTTGAGAATTTTTTTCAAAGGCAATGAGTCAATTAAATGGCAAAGAGCTGAGTAAAAATGCTTATAAAAGCAGACAATCCGCCGGTGCCCGCCCATCCCCGCCTCCCTGCACCTTACAATATTTTAAGCTTCAACTTGAATAATTTGAGATTTGTAAACAGAAATAACCTGTGCCGCAGTGAAACACGCTTGAATTTTCCACTAAATATTTACATAAGGAAAGGCGCTCTGTGTCACCCAGAGCTCCAGCTAGCCCTGATGTCACAGCATAAAAACAATAGCTTTATTAATTTTTTTTTTCCCTCTACAAGCCTGCGTGATGTAGCCTGATGCGTCCAAGACCCCCGACGCGGAGTGGCGGTGGCCGGGAGGAAGGGCCCCGTCCGCACCGGCCTGGTGTCGCCGTGCCGCGGCCAGCCTCAACGGGGACACGTCCCCGCTATATCCCGCAACCTCCCCGGACAATCTCCGCCGTCCTCCCCCATAGCCGCGGGCCTATGAGGCGCAGCGTGTAACCCAGGTGACACCGCATCACGACGGGGACCCTCCCGGGGCGGGAGCCAGTCTCCACACACGCCCTCCCCAGCGTCGGCGGCGACGTCGCCACCCCCCACCGCCGGCCGCCGCAGAGGTTAAACCACCNTGGGTGGCGTTGGGGTGAGAGCGGAGCCTCGCGGCGCGGGCAGAGGTCCCCCGTCTCCAACCCCGCGCACACCAGCCCGCCTGTGAGGGAGGGCAGGGGAGCGGTGGCCA
>VXBJ01006613.1:161087-237468 GCA_013400055.1 Nycticryphes semicollaris | reverse complement strand
TCCCCCCCAAACATTCCCATTTCTCTAATGTTATCATTCATCAAAATGGCGTCGGTTTTCAGCATCTACCAGTCTTTTTATTTAATATCCACGCCGGGGCTGCACAGCCGTGACCCTACGGAGACTAGAAGGGAGCACAAGGGGCTTCTGCAGCCCAGCTATCTCCCTCGCCCGTTTAACGATGGGCGAAATTAAATGGCAGCTGGAAGGAGACGGCAAACGCACTTTCCTTCTTCCACATCCTCTGGGTTGCAAGTTGAATTTCAGCCTCGCCGTGCGTTTTCCTCCTCCTTGGCCTCACTTCTATTGTCAGCGCAGACACGGCGTGTGTTTGCCGTGCTGGGGGCGAGGGCTGGCTGGTGGCGGGGTGGGGGGAGTCGCCTGCCGGCCGCGGGGACTCGCTAGTTAACATCCTGCTCTTCCTGGAGGAGATGAGTTATAACGGGACCAGCATCTCCTCAGTCCGTTTGCGCTGGAGTCGTCATAACAATGCACCGAGGCAGAGGTGAATTTGTTTGCCCGATATTAAGAGCAGCGGTCTGGCTGTGCGTGGTTCAGCCCGCGTTGGTAATACGGGTGGGCACGGCTGTCACACACAGGCACTTCTGGAGACGCTTGTAGTCTCGCATAAGAGAATTGAGGTGAACTGGGATCGTCCTTTCTGCTTAGGAGGGGGAAAAAAAAAAATAAAATCTTGGTATCCATGTCAATGGGACTTTGCCTTAATTACTGGGGAGAGCCTAACTCTGGGGGAACCAGCGGAACCCTTATTGTCTTACACTTTTCGGAGCCTGTTATAGAAGATCCTTAGAGTTCAGTGTAGCTGGATTTAGCAGTGGGGTGAGGGCACGGGCAATTGTGCAGTTGCCGAATCAGACCGGGAATCCTTTTTTCTTATTCCCCGCCATTCATTATATATATTTTTTTTTCCTGTTCCGATTGTGTGCTTTAATGCTAGTGGTGGGTAGAGGACTGGCATTGTCTATCTGATCACCTTTTAAGTGTATTTAAAATAAGTGACTTAGGCTTCTGATCAATTGGGAAAAATTCTTCTTAATGTCCTTTAATTAATGAGCTTAACAAAGATCATTGTCACTTAAGAAGTGCTAAAGGAATACATCAGGATTACTTAGGCAAGTGATTCCATCCTCACCATGTTGAGTTGTTTTCTTGGCAGTGGCTGAAATGCTTGGAATAAAACCCCACATTTTGGGTGGGTTATTTGGTAGCAGAGTAGTCGTTTTGCTCACTTAAGAAGAATGCAGGCAATAGCTAATTGCTGTTCTCATGTGTTTGCTAATGACAAACAAATAGCCCATCAGAATTTACAATTCATTCCTTTTTGGTTTTGGCATTTCTTTTGCAGTATTTTCAAGCAAGGTTGTAGTTGTTACTAGACACGTTTTCGTGCAGGGCTTTATTTTTTTTTAAAGGGGTCCGATCATTTCCGTGTGCTGTCGATGCCATTGAGGAATAAAAATCCACCTTTGAAATATGATTTTGGATTTTATTCGTATTCTTGTAGGGAATTAAGGAATCTATGCGGGTTCTTTAATTTGCTTGGAATAAACGTACGTATTTTAAAATGTCAAAGGCATAGTCTAAACGTATCTTGTAGGATGACGCAACTGGTTAGATGTAAATGCATGAATTACTGGTCAAGTTTAATGATGTAACATTTTGTTTATTTGTTGAAAAAAATGAAGTCTGTAAGCCATATTAATCATGCGTATCTCAATTTTTCAGAGGATGGCCAGTATTTTCTAAAGGTCCTCATACCTAGTTATGCTGCTGGATCTATAATTGGGAAGGGAGGACAGACAATTGTTCAGTTGCAGAAAGAGACTGGGGCCACCATCAAGCTGTCTAAATCCAAAGATTTTTACCCAGGTAGGTGCAAAAATTAGCCAATTCTTTATTTTTAAATCCCAAGGGATGTATGTATGTGTCAGTGTGTTTCATATAGGGACAACTAAGCTTCCAGTGCAGCTGGAAGCATTATTTGTCAGAAAAGTGTGTAACAAAGTGCAACAGTGAATATAAACGTTCTGTCTGTCTTTGTGTGCGGAATGGACTATGCACTAACTGCTGGAAATATGTTTAAAGATGTTTACAGTGTTTCTGCGAAAGAATATTTTCATTAACATTTTGATTGCTTTGTTTTTTAGTTAAAAAAAAATATCTAGTTTTAAGGAACCAACTTGACAGCTGGCGTAAAAATAATTGTTCGTTTGAAGTTTCCAGACATTGTAATGACAATTAAGCTAGAATGAGTAAAAATGAGAGGCCGCCTCTTAAAGAATGGGCCATTTACTTTAAATCCATTATGTACCTTCTTTCTGCTTCACTGCTTTGTTCACTGGCTCTGGAGTGAAGTAAAGAGGACAAGAGCTGCTCTTTAGATATTCTTTATATTGTGTTTATCATGATGAAGGAAGAAAACTATTACAAAAGTGAAATACTTGGCGTGAACAAAAAAAAAAGTGTTTCATGTTAACACTTGACTTAACATTAATGCGCAAGAAATAAGTTTTTAATATTTGCATGTAACAATAGTAAATACCTGATTTAGCATTTCTCCTTTATAAGCTATCTGAAGAGGGAGTCTTACATAATGATACACACGATTTTAGCTTCTGCAATTGAATGATCATTTTTTTTTTCCCTAAAGAGGAATAAATTAGCATTCTGCAATTGAACTTTGTTCTGGAGGACTTTTTCAAAATCTGATGCAAAATAATAACATAGATAACACTTTTTTTGGTGTGTTAAATTTGTTATTGTTGAAGAATAACTGGTAATTTAGAATGGAGTTTACTAGCTGTTACCAACTTTTCTCTGTTGGAAAAATAAGAGCTGCTTTACGTTTGATCTTGTTAAACTAAGATGATTGAATTCTACAAAACAGTGAAAGCACTTGGTATAGATGTAAACAGAATACTAATATTGGAGCATTTAGCTTTCCTGTCCTCTAACTTCAGTGTCAGGCAGAAGTGGATAACTTTTTATTAATGGAAAGGTTGTGGTCTATTTACAATCGTGATTTTTTTTGCTGTGGAAATTTTAATGCACCTGTTGTACATCTCCTTAATGAATATAATTTATACTACTTAAATGTCAGAGGTTAAAATGATAGTTGTAGATCTTTCCTGTTGAAAGATACGGTTTATGAAGTCATGCTTGTTGTCTTTAAGGGTTTTCTTAAATTTTTTACTTAGAAAGTTAGAAAAAATGGTCCTTTATTTTGAAAGGTATGTTAGGGTGGAAAAAAGAAATCAATATAGAATTGTGAAAACTCTTGGAAGAAATAAAAGCATTCAAAAGAGCCTGATTGCAGAATTAATAACATAATATGAGTAAAGAGCCGCAATAGTAAATTAAATTCACTGTCAATAGTTGAAAATGAAATGGCTTTTCTGCATTATACATGAGGTGGTATCAGATATGCAAGGATGTTACAGAAAATTGGTGTTTATGAAGAATATTCCAAATACCAAATTACAAGTCTTTTCATTTTACTAGAGTTTATTTACACTCTCTTGGAAAGGATGCTCCGAAGATTAGATCTTTTGTTCAGTGCTCTAGCATAGTTCTTCTGTTTTCTGATTAAATCGGAATTACATATTTTTTTGTGTAGCAAATTGTAAAGATATAGCAGTAGTAGCAGAAGAACCTTTGAGAAATAAAAATTAACAAGCTAGAATGACATGAGTAGTAGCGTTTGTGACAAACACATTCTCTCTTAAAATCAGTAGTACTAATATAAATAACTAGGGCAGTGAGACTCAAGCAGTATCATTCTAACAGGTGCAAATGAACTTCCAGTTTAACTTCATACAGTCAGCTTTGAATTTGCAGGCACGTTGTATCATGCAAAAAATGAGTGTTTTAAGGAAGCTGGCAACTGATACCTGCTAAAGCATGGAGCAGGGATGAGAAACAGATTCCAGTGTGGCTAGCTCTTGTTAGTCTTTCAGTTTGCATTTGACCACCAGCCCATGGAATTTTTGGAGGTCCTGGCATTCTCTGAGCTGATGACTTTTGGGTTTCTTCCAGACTCTCATGCTCATGTAGTGTTAGGGAATACAAATCTTTAGAGTAGCTAATATAAAGATACATTTTATTTTTCTTACACAGTTTCTTAAACAATTATTCTGTTTTCCTAATAGACTTTACGTAGCTTCTACTTCTGATGCTTGTGACAATAAATGTGTTTAATGTACATTTCGTTATGGAATGTTCTCTTGATGAAGCTTCTGTGAAACTTTTCTGTATTTCTGAAAAGTTTTAGCACAGTCTGAGTAAGTTGCTGTTTGGAAAGGAGGAAGTTGGTTGTAATACAGAAGTCATAAGTGGTTCCTGTGATCTAATAGTGTTCTTTTTTTTTCCTCTGTGATATAGGACTTCAGTATGCAGACTGATTTCTGTTGGAATTATTTTTGTGCATCAAAAGGTGACATAATTACTGAAGAATTATATGGCAGCTCTAATTACAAGAAATTGAAGGAAAAAAACAGCTTTTCACTGAACATTTTAGTTTACAAAGTAGGAAGCAGTATATAAATACATTACCATCCACTACAGTCTTATCTTTTGAGTACACAATTTCTTGCTCTCTTTGCAGGTTACCAGATGACTCTTTCTAATTGTCTGGACTTCTCTGCAATTTGCCTTTTGTTATTGTGCTTAGATTATCCCTGATTCTTTTTTGTTCAGACTTGTTCCCTTAGATTAGTGGAAATGAAATTAAAATGGCAAAATATGCCCTCCTCTAAAACCAATAGGTGCTGATTCTTTCTGCAGAGAAGTACAGAGTGTGTATTGACTAGTAGATGCTGGACCAAAATTTAAATACAGATGGAGCCTGCTACTTTATGAAGTTCACTTCATTAATATTAAAGAAAGCGGCCATTCTGTGGAGTTATTTTAATGTATGGTTTTATTTTGAAGACTATAAAAATGAGCCAGTATTTCTGTTGTATTAAGCTTTCGTTGTCTTACCTGTTTCTCCATTCTGAATTATAGTGAACGCTGGACTGAAAACTACTCTGGACATGCATATTTTTTTTCCATTGTGAATGCTGGCGTGTGCTCTTGCTTGCTTTTTACTCTCATGCAGTCTCTCTCTCTCTTTCTCTCTCTCTCTGTGCTCCCGCCCCAGTCTCACACATACACACACGCGCACACACAAAATTATGTTACATCGCATCATGTTGTTTATCTTGCAACAGGATCTTGCCTGGTCTCAACTTGGTGCTTGAGTGAATTTGAGCTCGGTCAGTGTTTTTCAATTTATTGGAATATGAAGTCATATATGTACTGAAATTAGATAATATTAAGAGTGGAGATTAATAAAAACATAATGAAATGGGGATAAGGTTTTACTGCTTTTAACAATAGATTAGCTGTCTTGTATTCGTAGCGGATTTTTAATCACTAGTGATCTGACTGTTTGGAGAATGCAAAAGGCAGGAGTTTCCTTCCCCGCCTTGCGTACAGACTGTCGGAAGTGTCTTGTGGCTGTTATGTTTTTACCAAATGACTTGTATTTGAGATGTTTTGTGTATCAGAATTTTTTTGAAACATTCATGTACTGTGGGGGATAGACCAGGTAACCTTTGTGCAAGTGCTCTTTTAAAAAGGCTCTTATTCTGAGTCTTTAAACCCTTTCAAATGCATTGAATGTGTAAGTTACACAACTTTACAAGAATTTATAATTAATAAGTTCACATTGTAGCTTCATTACTCCTGTGAAACTGTTAGGTAGGGGAAAGGTATAATATATCGAGCTTGGTGCACCGTTACTGTTTCTTTTATATAATAAAGGAATTGTCATGTTAATTTATAACGTCTAAAAAGTGTAAAATCTAGCAGGGAAAAGAATCTGTTTTACAAACCAACACTTGAAATAATGTTGAATTGAAATACTGCTTTTTCAGCTGTGGAAGAGAAAAAGGAGTAATGGAGTTAAAAGCTAGAGTGGCATTAGTTATTAGCTGCCTGCTGTCATGGTTCCTTGAAGGTGGTTTTGTCATACATCAATAAAGGCATCTCACTTTTATTCTTGATACTTTTAGGGTTTTTTTCTAAAGTGTTAACATTATCTAGTTAGAGACTTCTTAAGTATGTATGTAGGATTTTCAGATTCTATTTTAAACACTTATTTATATGACTAACTTTGGGGATAATGGGACTGAGGAAATGACTAGTAAGAAGAGATTTCAGAGGTGGAATCTAGATCTCTGTAGGTGTGTAAAGTAATGATTGGAATAACTGATCTTTATACTAGCTAAAAAAAAACAAAAAACAAACAAACAAAAACAACAAAAAAACCCCCAAACCAAAACAAAAAGCCACAACCACCAAAAAACCCCAAGTGTTGATTGCCAGCTGTTCAGAGAGATAATTCTCAGTTGGACAGTTGTCTGTTGCCTGGTTACTGGAACAGAATAAAAAAAAAGTTAGCTTGTTAGCCAGCAGATCCTTAGTATTTCACATTTAAAAGGAAGCTGAAAGTGAATATATAGCTTTGTGTAATCTTGAGTGTATTACATATCCAACTCTCACCAAGTGTGCTTCCATTTAGCAGCTTCTCATTTGGTATGCTTAGGGAAGTTTAAGTAGAAATTTTGCACAGATTTCTTACACGGGTAGGGATTTACGTTAATGAGTGAATAAACTTTGACATAGTAAATAGCCTTGGTTTGCATGAAAGTGCTATGTCTTTGTCTTGTATAAGAAAGGTTTAAAACAACTTCTGACGGACGTGGAATAGTTAGTCTGATAAATGATACAGACTGTGCGTGCACTTGTTTGGCAAAGTAAAGAACAAAGTGAGGATGGCTGGTATCACAGGGATATGCCATAGTTAGTATTTTTCTGCATTTTTTATGTGATAGCTTTTGACTAGTTTTCAATATAATTGAAAACCAATTTATTCTCAGTAGATTAGAAAGCCTATATAGGTGAAGGTGCTTCTATTTGATAAAGTTGAGATTTTTGTAAAGTAATTTCTCATTAAGAATATCTATTTTCTGGACTTATGCATTCTGCAATAAACCAACCAAACAACCCAAACCCTAGGAAAAATAGCCAAAGTTGGTATGCACTGAAAATTTCAAATTTTCTTCTTTCACAAACTTTAAAATTTCCATGTAATACTTTGATGTTATTTTGCAGATAGATCAAAGTTTTAATGGATGTTTATCAGAACATGCGTCTTGGAGCCAATAATTAAAAAACATAAACAGGGAAAGTCTGAATCTCTTATTTGCTTTCCTCTTCTCCCTTATGCATTAAAAGGAACATGTTCTTGCTTTTCTTAGTAGGTGCAACCTGTAACAAGCAATACCTCTTTGAAAGACCCTTTGATCTTGTTTCTTCTTTAATTACATTAATTTAGAAATTGTTCTCAGTAGTTGACCATAGAATTTATTTTGTCAGTGATTGGGTGGCTTTTTGGCCAGGGGAGAAAAACCTTGGATTTAGTGAATTTGTCAGATTGGCTTTCAGAAATGGATAGAGGGATTTGAGAGGAGGGCTTGGGTCCTCATTTCCATGTTTGGGCACAGCTCTAGCATAAAGTTAAGTAACATCTATAAAGATTTGCCTGGCAAACATCTCTCTGAGCCTTATCGTTGCATCCTGCAGTAGGTGCAGTCAGCTTTGCAGACCATCTTAAAAGGGGTTAGTTTGTTTTTTAACTTTTATCGGTACGCCAGTGGGAGTTAATGACTTGGTGAGGAGTATGGTAGTTGTCAGTTGCCCAGTGTTGGAACGCTGCAGGTAATTGGGCTGGACTGGTGAGAACTGTGGCAGTGTGCTTCTCACGTTGCACTGCAGCTGCTGTTGATCTTAATTAATCTGACCCTCGCAGGCTGCAGTGTCATGGTATAAAAAGCAATACATAATAGAAATGGAAACGCTGCTTTTTTGACTCTTATTGATGGTCATGTTTCCAGGTGGGCCTTTTGGTTTTCTGATTGGATTTGTCTGACATTAGCATAAAATTCTTAATGTAGTTCAATCTAAAACTGTAATATATTTTTCCTGTTTATTAGATGTATCTGTGGACTAATGAAGCTGATAAAAATATTTTTGAAATGCCACTGTGATAATGGACTTAGCAAAAATATTTGTGTTTATTCTGACAACAAATACAATTTTCTGTAAATTAAAAGAGTTATATTGTTTGTGTCTGGTATGAATTTCTGGTTTACTGTAGTATGCTCTGTAGTGGGGTATGCTTGGTGCTCATGCCGGCTAGCTCAGTGTTGTGATTCTTTTAAGGCTTTCTAGTAAAGTGGAAGAATGTAAAATTGGAATTTAGTATATAGCATTTGAAATTTATGAATGTGCTGTGCATGTGTAAGACTATTAATTTACTGTAGAGATAGTACTATCTTCTGACTGAAGACATGGTGTGGCTTTAGGAAACTATCAGATTCTGTACATTCAGGGCCATTCTGTCTCCATCCCCCAAAGGAAACAGCAAACTAGAGTTTAGCTTAGAGATCTTTTAAATGTTACATTACAGACTTGTAAGGTTCTATTCCATCCTATTTTTGTTTTGATTTCAAGGATATTTGCATCCCAGATTGTGATTATTTGTAGCATTATAAGGATTAACTACATTGCTTGCATTTTAATTTAAAAATAGAGAAATAACTGTCGGGATGCTCTGTTTTAATTTCCCCTATATTTAATAGACATATGAAATATTCTAGTGCCTAACAAAGAGACAACTAAATTCCCATCCCCCCATATTAACTTGTTTTCACTTTAACATATTTGGTAATTAATTATGGTTGAATCTGATTGAGGTTTACTTAATATTAAACATGCTGTTCTTGATTATAACCAAACATTAAAATTCATTTGCAAGTACTTAACTGGTCTGATTGAAATGTCAGTTTAAGATAGTATTTGGAAACATGTCTATGGAAGTCAGGTCCCAACTGTACAATGCTAGCGTGCCTTTGTAACTTTGGAATAAGATTTTATCACTCTTTGCTTGAACTAGTTATGAGCAATACTGTTGTGCATTGCTCTTTGTGACTTCTGAATTGCAATGAATTTTGTGTACGGTTTCAGTGTTCTGTATAAGTGTTCTGGACAAAATAAAGTCTCCTTCATGAAAGGCCAGACAACTTAGGTTGGTGTATGAAGTAGGTGATGTAAATAACTAGCTAGGTTACCAGGTAGCACTTGGAAGTATAGTATAGTAGGGACCAGGTTTAAAGTTGTGTTGGTCATGGGAATGATCTAGGGTCAGAGCTCATGTAAACGAGGAAGAAATACACCTGTCAACTTATGTATGTGAAAGTGATTATGTAACATTATCATTTTTTGGATATAAAGAAGCGTGAGTCTCAGACGAAATTTCTTATTTTCCTGGTCTTGTAGGTTTTTATTGTGAAAAGACTAAACGTATGTTTTTCATCATTGATCTCTCACTGCATCCTGCAGGGCCTGTCATCTCAGCATTGACAGGATCAGATGAAAAATACAATCGATGTGTTGACATTTTTTTGAGAATCACTCAGGTAAGATTACTTGTTATACAGAACTACAGTGAAATTCATGGCTGCTGCTAATGTTTCACCAGTTGGAGCCTTTGCATTCTCAATCATTAATTAAATTAGATACTGAGGTTCTCTGCATGTTCCCTTGTTTCTATTTTAAAAGCACTTTTTGTGCCTTGCTCAGTGCCATTTAACTCTCTTGTAATTTCCCACATAAAGAGCTTCACACATTTTCCTCCACTTCATAGAGTGGCACCTGTTTGCTTGAATCAAGAACCATACTGCACACCTCCAAACTCTTGGAAGATTTGTATGTACATGTATTTTATTTTATTTTCAAGTAGTAACTTTAGTTCTTTTTAGGTTTTTCATTAGCAATATGGGGAAGAAAATTTCTGTAGAGAACCAGATAATCAGAGGCAGCAGCAATCTATCATCTTCCTAAGTGTGTTCTAAACTCTGATTTTCAAACTGTACATGACAAATTACAAATAATTAACTGAATATACATCTGTGTATTGAAAATATTTATATGAAGTCACACACTGGAAAAATAGGAAATGGCACATGTCCATTCAGTTGGCTTCATTGAGCATCCAATGTACTTATGGAATTAAAACTATATCAGAGTATATTCCCAAAGAGTTGGGCAGGGAAATACCATGGTTTATGAGGGAAGGGGGAGGAAAGACTAGTTGGGCCATATGCCAAGCTGGACCTTGATCTACTTGCGGTTTACATTTTGTCCCTATCTGTAGACATCTGAGCATAGGTAGGATAGCGTATAGTAGTAGTAGCAGCAGCAGTAGCAATTCCGGTGCTGCAGCAGATACCATTTTTGCAGCGGTATTGAGCTGGAGTTATAGAATATTTATGTTTTATTGTACTCTGGCAACCTACCAACAGTTTTTCTGACGAACACACACACACGCACAAAAAGGGAAATAGGTGGCTTTTTAGCAGTTTATTGACCTGGATTTGAAGAAAACTTCTGTGGAACAACAGAGGCTCTTCTGCCATTCTGTCTGTGATGATTTTCAAAGGTCTGCAATGAAATGCTGCTACTGGATGCCTTAAAGCTTTGTGAAAAATAATTTGTTGCAATGAGAAGTGTTAGACAGAAGATGTATGGGGTTTCTTTTCCGTCCTGCATGTGTGTGCACACTTCATTCTTTGTATGTCTTCTACTTACTTTATTAGATGAACACTTGGCGACTCTTCTTGATATAAAGTAAAAATTGGATTACTCAGGAGCTCCTTATAATTATCTCACTTCCTAATTCCTCAGTGTTTTACTGTGCAGGGCAGCACCTTGAAGTCTGATGGGTTTTGCTTACATTACTGTCCCTCAAGCAGCATATAATTTTTAGCATAGTGAAATGCTGAAAAACAAACAAAGTAAAAAAAAAAATGTTAACTTCACAAAGATTTTTTTGTTTTTAAGGGCTATATGTTTTTGTGGTTTTGTTTAGGTTGGTAATGCCAAGTGCTCATCTAGTATTTGCACTGCTTTTAACAATAATTAAATACGTACTTTATAATTTTATAAGCTGTCTAGTTCTGTATGGATCTACATCTATGACTAGCTATTCTAGTAAGTGCCAACATAATGCATTAAATGAATAAATTCATTTTTTCTGATTAACTGATCACACAAAAACAGGAAAAAAAGGTGGGACAATGAGCAGGTAAATGCTTAGGATTCTACAGGAAATAGCATCTATAAAAAGGAAGTAACCTTGTGTAGCCAGTAGAACTTCATTTTACTTGAGTTCATCTTGAGTTCTTTCCCTGAAGAACTAGTATTTAGAAGGAAATAAATGGTTCCTCAGGTAGCCAGATTTTGAATCAGGTTGTGAAAACAGTATTTTTAAGTGTATGTAAAAATCCACATGTAATTACTACTCTCGGAGCTTTAGTCTTGCATGTTCTTGATGAGAAAATCAATGACATGGGCAGCTGTATTTGTTCTCCCTTAGTTTTCCTGTACCTTTTAAAAATAAAACCTCAGTTTATATAAGTGTTTTATAACCTTCTAGTCTTAGAGGAATAGGGTGGAGAGTGGTAGCAAGGTCAGTGTTTTAATTAAATAATATATTTATACCTAGTTAATTTTAATTTTTATATCAGTTTTTAAATGGTACTTTTTTGGTTAGTAATCATTCTCTTATTTCGATATTGTATTTTGCAATGGCTCATGGTTTTGGATAGTACTTATTATTTGAAAGAATGTGCATTTTGATGTTCAGAAGTAGTTCCAGTCTGTCCTTCACAGTTTGTTAGCTTAGCACTTTCTAATTTGGAGGGTACAGACATAAAAAGGGCATAAAATGTAGTCATCCATAATGGTAAAATAAACACCTTGATTTTTTTTTTTTTTTTTTCCCTTCAGAAAACATGCTTATGGTCAGAATAAGGAAAAATAAAGTCCTCAATGTTTGGGTTTTTTCACTTTTTGTCTTTCTTTGGACGGAATATCTTATTAATATGTGTAAATGACTACAATACTTTCAGCATTGTCTAGTCCAGGAACTTGTGAAGTTTCATCTTGTCCAAAATTCTTTTTGTGCATTCTGTTTTGTAAAGGAGTCTCTGCTTGTAAAGTTTCACAGCTTTGTATTAGTTGTCTGAAGATGATTATTTTTTTTCACTATTTATTTATCTTTAAGTATTTGGCTTTTTACTAGAATGGACAGTTCTAGTTTGGGTACCTTGTTTCTCCCATACGCTTCTTCAGAAGTGATGTCAACAATTTATTGATGGTTGTGGTATTTCAACTGCAATTAAAATGCAGTAAAAACCTTTTCCTAAAATATTCATAAACTTAAATGGGTTCCTAAGAAAATGCTGAGATTTTTTTTTTCTATGAAATGTTATTACATAGGAGATCAGAATAGTAGTGCTCTTGATAGTTGTAAGCATGAAAGTGTCTAAGTTTGGGTGCCAAAGATTCTATGAAGACAAAGCTAAGAAAGCTTGCAGGGGTTTTGGTGCAATTTAGTTTATATTAGTAGCACTGGTTTTGTGTGATGAGGTTTACATATTGTAAAGTAGGCTTACTTGGGAGTTGCAGCTAAGCTGATGATGTGTAATGTAGAAAGAAGTGTCATGTTGCAATGGTAATTTAGAGGAAAAAATGTTGTTAGCTATCTACTTAATTGTAATGCGGTTTATTAGCAAACCAAGGGAGAATGATAGCATGTTTTATGTGAAGTGATCCCAGTTCATAAACAGATGCATGAACTGTAGAGCGCATTCAGATTCATAGACATTCTGGAACCCTCATAGGAAAGTGTCTGTGTAGAATGAAAGACCAAGATACCTTAGGACATTGATGTAAACTTTGTCTCTCCATATTGAATAGTAAGTTTCACTCTGCTTTAGGCAGGTTCCATTGTGTTAATTCCTTTAGCATGCAGCAGTTCTCCTGTAGCATTTAAATGCTGGATTCTAAGGGGATTGTCACTTTCCCAGTTTCTTTTTCCCTTGGTCAAAAGCAAAAGATGGTTTTCGTATTGGATTTCTGTATAGATGTTTCTCCTGGGTAGAAGTAATTTACTTGTCATCTGCTTCAAGGTGTAGGGTGTCCCCTGTGTTTGCCCCCTTCCATGGGGGAAATTGAGGAATCTTGCTGGACATCTTACAGATGCTGAATAATGTTAGAAAGATATGTCATTCAAAAAATATTTTGTATTCAGCTTATTTGGGGAAAAAGCCAATGATTCAGTCTCAACAAGCATTTAATTTCAATATTTGATCTTTAAGTTATTTTTTAGAGCTCTGAATTTTCCCTCTACAAACCTTTAAATACTGAATCTCAGAGTAGTCATTCAGTATGTTCTAAGCCCTGGAAAATTTCTACTCTGTAAGCAGTTTAATGTTAACTTTCTTTTTCACTTCCACTTCTATACTGGATGTTCAGAATGGAAATTCTGCCAGTAAAGTATAATAATCACTCTGAATTCAGATTTTGTGGTAAGTAAAACTTCCCATTTTTAGCCTAGGGTGAAGACGTGTGAAAGTAATCAAATCCTGATTGTTTCCCATTCTTTGTGTTGCTTGAGATCAAATGTTCCAGTGAAGATGAGCACTTTTAAAGTCCTCCAAACTCTTTATATATGCAGGTTAGTACAGTGAGATACAGTTCTTCCATTCCAGTGCTGATGTTCTATGACTTTAAGCAAAAAGGAATACAAATTCTTTAGCCATCTCTTAAGTGTCTATTTCTTGTTTGCCACTGCCTCCCAGCAAAATGAGTGGAGATGCTCCTAAGAAGGCAGTAAAATTACCAGCAGTTTCTGTATACAAACATTAAATTCAGGTAAGTACTGAATTTACGCAAAGTGAAATATGCTTCTATTCTACATAGTCCCATATTGGTATGTTTTCACATAGGGATAGAGGAACAATAATGATTTTAAAATAAATAAATAAATCCGTATATGATTCTAATTTAGGGTTGGGATTTTTTTTTTTTTTGGTAAAAGACTGTTTTGTTTCTAAGGCTTTTCCTTTTTTTTAGCAAAGGAATGGTTTGGTTTTGGTTTTCTTTCCTGCTCATCTCTGCTAGTTAACATTTACTGCTGCCTTTTCCTCTGAGAAGGAATGTGTTCTCACCATTTTCTAGCCTTGCAAACAATTTTAATTGAACTTTTCTCAGCTGGTTAGAGCTGTTTGAGTCTGTATTTGAAGATGTCTTTCTTCCTACATTCCATTTTAATATAGTCAAATGATGAATACAGAAACAACACATGTGCTTTGAGGATCATGTAGGTTGCCTTTTCAGTTTTAAAGAGATAATTATCAAAAATAGGTATGTAATACAAGTTATCAGTCTGAACTTGCCAAATACATATGTTCTCTTTTGGGATAAAAATTTTATAGTCTTTTCTTTTAGTTCATCCCTTGCAAGAAAAATTACATTGTTTTAAAAGTTCCTTTCAAATTTTAGTGCAGAAATGCAACCCTTTACTAATGCCAAAAGCAAGACAAATAATAAAAGCGTAGTATATATAATCAATGGTATTTTTAAATTGTCTTATTATTTGGCTTTGCTTAAAAACAAAGCTTGATTTTTTTTTTCTGATATTAAAAGAATAATTCTGAGTATTTATGTATAGACTGGCTCTTTAATATTTGTAAATCTGTTCAGTAATTCTGTGTAGGAAAATGCTGGCTTTATGCTAATGTATGCCAATCTTGCTAAAAGGTCCATTTTAAGATAAACGTTAGATCTAATCCAGATTCAGTTATAAGTCCTCTTCAAACTAAAACTAAACATTTTCTAGAGTCTGTTTCTGCTTGCAAATGGTTGCTCTTGTTAAAAGCATTCATTTTTTTCTTTTGTTCCAACACACTTGTTTTGTTTTAGTTTTGAAAGGTGGAAATCAAAATTTATTAAGTATGAAACTGAGTTATCAAAAATTATCTAGATTATTAGTGGGAGGGATTCTGTAACTAGTAATCTGAAATGCATAGGTAAAATTTCTAAAAATAAATTCTTTATTTAAAACCTTTTGATGCATCTTTTACGAGGATTGTTTGGACTTTGTCAGGGATGAGACTGATAAAGTATGCATAGATCGAATACTCTATATTCTGTGTATATATATCTGTGTATACATATACTATTCTGCTTTATGGTAAGGAAAAAAGTTGAAATGTTTTGGGTTTTCTTATATTCTGAATACTCTAGTTGCTTACACAAGCCCTTTTTGTTTTAAAAATACTTCACTAATTTATTGAAAATAAAAATAAAAAAAGTTTTGGTGTAATGCTCAAATTCTAATGCCCTTTCAAATTATTTCTGAAAAAAATTACACATTATTTTTGCACGTGTTTAATTTTGACCTTAATAGAAGCCTTCTGTAAAGGTAATTGCAGATTCAAGGATTTGATGGTCATTGAAAAACAAACAGAAAAAAAAGGGGAGATACTTTGTAATTAAACTTGTATCTTCTTAGTTATAATGTAAGCTGCATTTTTAGAATAAGACAGTATGTTCAAGTATATCTTAATATTGTCTGCTTTCTGTTGAAATAAATGGTCAAAAATACCAGCTACAACTCACAAGAACTGGGGGAGACAGTGGAAAATGCAGTTAATGACTGTGGTGTATCTTTACCTTTATTTTGTACTCCTGAACAAGAACCAAAATTATTTGGAATGGCTGCTACATAGTTATTTGGCTACTAAGGTGTTAACTGTTTTCATGTACATTTTGATTTTATAGTATGAAAATACATAGTCTAAGTTGTAAAAGGAAAGATTAAGTTTATGTAATGTTTCATTGTAATTTTGTGAGCTCTTTCCTTATTTATGCAAATAAATATTAAAGAAAAGAAGTCCCTCTGATCAGCTGAAGTGATACCAAGCACAGGCTGGGAAATCTGTAATCAAATATTTTAGGGTCTGATTTGTATTGAACTGCAATTAGAAAGTATTATTCTGCTATAGCAATTGTTCTGAGTGAGATCAAATTGCACATGGAGAAGGAACACAAGTGAGGTCTGTCTTTACCGCAACTGATGTCTGCACACGTGCAATTGCACAGTATTTTTTAATCTTATGCAAAACTGGGAGAATGACTAACTTGATTGTTCTATTTGTCCATTGTCAGTTAAGACTTAGTATGTCAATAGGTGAATTCAAGACTTGAAGAATAAAATTTGAAAATACTATCTTTGAGAAGCATAATCTTACTATTAAAATTAATTTTGCAACTTAACATTTTACTAATAAGAAAGCTTAAAAGCATTAATAAAACATTAGAGACACTTGTTCTAATGTATTCTTTTATTTTACATGTAGTTTGTTGCATGTTAAAAATACGGTATTGACCTACTTGTAATATAAAAGATAGCATTTTCTGTTTTCAGATAAAATGGTGCATTTTGACACATTGTTTAAAAACTAGAACAGCTCTGCATATGAAAACACAAACTGTGATAATTAGATAGATATGCCATATGTGGTAGTTTAAGTTGGCATATATTGCAAATGGCATGTTTAATGTACTGTATTACTGGAATTAGTAATTTTACAGCTGAAAGCTGTTAATTCTGTTATTCTGACTTCTCGTGAACCTGTAGGTAATGATGGCAGGCCTTTTTCTTTGCAAAGCCCTGCTTCTGGTAACTTAAAACATAGTTATAAGCTGTTGTATTTCTAGTAGAATCTTTGAGTACTGTGTGTTCCCCATAATATTTCGGGCATTTCCAACTATTTCAGAAATTTCAGAGTTTTTAAAATAATGATATAATTAGTATTAAGATATGGTCAGAATGTTTGCTGTAATAAAAGGTCTATAGTGAGGAAAAAGGGAAGGTCTGGGTTTTTTTCCATATAACCTGTTTTTCTTGGTGCTGAACTTTTCTTACTTTTTAAGTTAAGGTAAAAAAAAAAAAAGGCAACCTTAAGAACATGAGAATTGTTAATGACCCTTAAAATCCTGTCTCATGGCCTTCCAACACTGTGTAACGAGATAAAAGTCGCTGGTCACACACAAGAGAGAGGCCACAGGAGGAAAGCAAGAATTCTGAGTACAACTGGGTGTGACTGGGATGGAGTTAAGTTTTTTTTCCGTAGCAGCTTGTATGGTGCTAGGTTTTAGATTTGTGACCAAAAAAAGTGTTGAGAACACATTCATGTTTTAACTGTTGCTGAGCAGTGTTTGCACGGCAGCGAGGTCTTCTCTGTTTTTCACTTGGTCTACCCCCTGCCGGCAAGTAGATTGGGACTGCACAAAATGTTGAGAGGGGACACAATTAGACAGATGACCTGAACTGAGTAAAGCTATTTTGTACCATATAATGGTATCCTAGTAACAAAATGGAGTTGAGGGGGTTTTAGGTACCACTTTGCTTAGAGTAGCTTGGCAGCGATCTGCCTGTGGGAGGTGATGATTGATTGTCTTTGCATCACTTATTTGTTTGGTTTTGTTTCGTTTGCTTGTTTGTGTGGGGTTTTTTTTGTTTGTTTGGTTTTTTTTTTTCCCCCTTACTCTTTTTCACTTGCTAAATTATGCGTCATGATAAAAACAGTTTTTCTTGCTTTTGCTCTTCCTATTTTCTTCCCCTATCCTGTTGGGGAAGGAAGAGGGTAGGGAGTACCGTACCCATTTTGTGAGCTTAGCTGCTACCTGGGATAATGCCACCTCAGGGATTATTAACCTTTTAGTGGTATGTAAATACTCATTTTTGTCTTTATACACTGGCAGACACTGTGAAGACTTGCAGAAGTGAATTGAATTTACAGCTCTCAGTGGTGGGTAGGTCCTCATCAGTGTTCCTTTACATAGGTCATTCTTGGCGTTCTTCTAGGTTGAATGTACAAAAGGAACATAGTATGGAAGGCATCTGCAAGGTCTTTTGAGGAGCTAATTCAAGTGAATTGTTAGAAAGAAACAGTGAAGGGGACCTCATGGATTTTCTGCCGCCCTTCCAGACAAAACCATAAAATCTTATAGCCTTTTTAAGGCCTTTTACCTGCCCCAAAATTTAGCTGATGCTGCCAGTTTGAAGCTCCTCCACAAGAAAAATGAAAGGGAAAAGTTATGAAGCATGTTTAGTCACTGAAGAGATGTCCAAAATTAAATAGTATGTGGATGACTAAAGAAAATATGCCCTTTGAGCTTGGTGCCTATTTGTATGAGACTATTCAAACAAACTGGTGGAAAGGTAAAACTTTTATAGCAAAGTAAAGGGACTATTTCTTTTTTCTTCATAATATAAATGTAATTTAGTTAATGAAAAGAACTGCTGTCCTTTTTTGACAGTACTATTAATGGGACATACTTCTACAATCATACTCTTGAATCACTAAATCCAATTCCATTTTATGGCAGGTAGCTATAATTCATAACCTCAGTCTATGGAAGTGCTTTTTAAGACAAATAGAAACTTCTGAAATTGTATGATTTCATTCAGGGCTGGAATTTGCTGCTCGCCTTTATTCCTGAAAGTTTGCATGATTCCTTTCACCAAAAACCCTAGTATTAAGCTAACTTTTTAGTTTTGACAAGCTCTAATTTTAGAGTCAAGTGACTCCAAGCATAACTAACATAACTTTGTAGCTAGTTGTCTCTGCCTTCTCCAAGCTTAAACTGAAAGAATGAAATTTTGAAGTAGCTGAAAGCCTTCAGGTTATTAACTTCCTGTTGTTAATTGCATCTCCGTTGAACTTGGAAAGTATATATAATCTTGTAACTAGATGCTAAAAGAGTTGTGTGTGAACAGATAGGTAAGGAGGAGAGGAATGGTGTTTAGATGGGATGTTTCAAGAGCCTTGCCTTCTTCCGTTCTGCCGTCATTGATTGTAGCTACTCTGTAACCTCTCTGTGATTGCTTCTATGGGATGTATTATTGCTGCTGCTTTGGCAACAGGGATGGGTTGGTTTGGTGGTTTTTTTTTTGTTTAAGATTTGTTGCAGTGGGTTTGCGAAGGCAGGCAGGCAATCAAAACAGTGTTTTTTAACTCTGCAAATGCTGCCCCCTTTGGAAATATTTTAATGGGATGAAATGCAGTTTCTGTAGCTCTGTCTCAGTGAGTTTTAAAATCAGACTTTAAGCACAGAAGTGTTTATAAAACAGGGACAGAACTTCTTATATTGTGTTGGCTTTTGCATGTCTGTGCAAAGGTAATAATTAGGTCATTTGAAAGATACATGTGCCCACATATATACACATATATGCAGTGTGGTTCTGTTAGATATATTTTTTTTTCTAGAATTTGGCAATGATTTTCTGGTCATTTTAATACCCTTTGCCTTTTCATTCTTGTTCACTATTGTTATATTTTCAGTGTGACGTACTTTGAAATTCACAGAGTTTGCCTGAATTACAAACTGATGATTTCTAGAAAAGGGATGGGAGAATGGAACTGGAAAGAGAAAGCAATTTCAAATACTTTATCCAAGCAATGCTCAGATGTTTGATCTCTGAACTCCTTGGCTAAAGATATGGGAAAATTTACCAACTTCTACATTTGAGTCTCAAGAAATTCTGTGCAATCACAGATGTTATTGTGAAAGGAAAAATGGAATATAGAGGATTTTTTTTTTTTTTATTGCTCCGGGTCTGCAATGAATGTTGTTTCATTAAACCTGAGAACTGGGGAAAGTTTTAGTTTTCAGACTGCTTTAGTATGTTAGATCTGAGATTTTTTTAATTTTTTTTCAATTTTTTTTTCATTAAAAGATATTTTTTTAAAGTAGTTATCAGTAACAATGCTTTTTTATAGCAGTCAGTAACTTTTTTTTAAAAAGCTCTGCTTTGGTTATCTTAAATTTTAGGAGTGACTAGTCAGTAGTTTTCAGTAGTCTGCAAATTTAGATGTGGAGTTGGATAAGAAAAGCAAAAGTCACATCTAAAATAGTAACAAGTGCTGCCTTGGTAACAGAGGAATTTGATGATAAAATTTAGAATAATATCTGTTTTCAGATCGTGTAACACAATTCCACTCTATTTGTAACTGAAGAGACAATAAATCTAGAGTTTGGCAGTTCTAACAAATTTTTGTAAGAAGTGGTGCTAAGACCATTTTTTCAGTTGAGAGTATTTTACAGTTCAAAGTTCCTTCACAGTATGTGCAAAATGAGATGGGGAATATGTTTTAGATTTGTCCAAGAACCTGATTCCTGCCTATTTGGTTACTGTGTCTTGACTAAGCTAAGCACATGGGAACCCAATGGGATTCCTGTATTCTGTCTCCTGTAGAAATGCAGAACAAAAAAAATCTGTCACCTACCCCAAGGAATTTACCCCCTCATTTACTGTTCAGGAGGGAACAGGTTTTGGAATTAATTTCATGTGGGAATGTAATATTTATGTTTTATGTACGCACCACCTATATGTGTTGATATGGCATTGGATGAAAATTTATAAATATGAAATGATACTGCAATAAGTGTATTTTTCTTAATTGAAGTTTACAGAATTTGATAAATTTTGTCATGAGAATCTGTGCCTCGAACTGAATAAAAAATAGTGGCTTTTTGTTTTTTGAAGAACTTACAAAATTAACAAAAGCTTTCCAATCACTATATGTACAGCAGCTGTGTGCTTAACACTTTATGTTAATTTTTAGTTTCTAATCAACAGTCAGGATAAGTAATTACTAAGGTGGTAAAGAATTTTTGTGACTGTTACTTAATCTTGTGGGAATTTAAAAGCTTTTTTAATGATAGCTAAAAGAGAAGATATTTTGAAACATGTAGACCTAAACCTCATAACTCCATTAAAAAAACCTATATTTTTTCTGTATTAATGTGAGGAAGGACTATCTTTAAATAATGTACTTGAAAGTGGAGTCTGGTTTTATTTCTTAAGTTTTCCTAGAAATCTTACCCAAATAATGTCCTCTATTTATCCTTTCTTTTTAACCTTTTCTTTTTCCTTCATCATTCCATAGTATAATGCAACAACGACATTTTACTTCCTAGAATAAAGCTGCTAGTCAACATGGAGAGCTTTACCCCATTGAAAGGGTTTGGCATCTTAGGCTCTAATTTTCTTGCTTGTATTTCTGTGTATATTTGTTCAGTGGTCTGTGAACTTTATTTTCTATGCAACTGCTAAACAGAGAGGATTTTTTAAAAGTAAGCTGATTGTCACGTGTGTCCTAAAATGAGCTGTGATACTATTCAGAATTATGATACTGAATTTCTTATGCTTTCATCTTTCCATCTCCCTTCTCTCCTGCTAGATTAGAAGGTCTTTTCCACCTATTTTGGGGAAAATTATATGCAGTTACAAGTACAGAATGGTTCTGAATTGAAAATTGAAAAATTGTCTTTTTAAGAATATATTTCTTAATTTATGTGTACATTTTATGTAGTTGGTCATAAAAACTCTTGTTTGTGAGCAGGGGGAGGGTTATACAAAAAGAGGAAAAAATTGCATCATTTAAGTCGAAATGCAAAGGACTACAGTTAATTTAGGCCCTGAATACCAAAGTAAGGAAATCTGTTTCAAATCTGTTTCTTGGGGATTCTGTAAGGTTATATTAAAAAAAGAAAGTTTGCAGATGCAGTGGATTAATTCTATTCCAAAATTGTACTGTACCTCTGGTTATTACTAATGCTGGTTCAGAAACAAAAGAGGAACAGTGCTACATTTTTTACTGTGTACATAGGAAAACTTTGGAAAGTTAAAACAAAACTGATGTACAAAAAACATATAGCAAATTTGGATGTTGTGAGTGAAAAATTACTTTCATTAAAATATGAAAGGACTTTTCCTATTTAATAGCGGCACTGATAGATTATCTACTTGTCCTAAATATTGTCTTCATAGTCACATACTGCTACTAGAAGGAATGACATTTGTCCATGATATTGAGATGCTTATGCTGCTGTACCAGTATTATATTTGGTTTATATTTTTCTTCCTCTGTTGTTGGCTTATAAACTGACTTTGAGCTCAGTGGTAGAAGTTACTGATTTTTTAATTTTTATCAGTAGATTTGAACAGTTGTAAATTAAATTTGGTGATCTATCTAATTTGGGGACGTGATTAGTGATGGGTTTTTTTTTGTCAGAGTTAGGTTGACAATTGGACTAGATGATGATCTTAAAGGTCCCTTCCAACCTAGACGATTCTATGATCATGCTCAGGGTGTTTGGTTGTAAATTTCACCATTATTTCAAACATGACTAGTGCAAATTTTATATGACTGATAGGATATATTAGCTGTAAGGATTCTTCTGTTGCAATACAGGAATATTTATCAGTACCTACTACTTATCTGATATTTGTTTAATATGCCATATTCTAATTTACATAACTTGATGCAAATGTATACTGTAAGACTAAAATATCATAGAAATTTAAAAAAAATATTTAAAAAGTGCATAAACTAAAAACTACATTAATTTTGCGTGATGCTTAAAAATGATTGGGCCTTTCCTCTCTCTGCTGTTTGATACGAGAAGCTTACTTAATACTGCTTCCGAAGTAACTGAGAAAAGGAAGAATGGATGAACATTCCTGATAACCATTTGTGCAGCTTTCCTGTTTATGCACAATTTTCTTCCCGATCTCACAGTGTTTAGGTAAGATATCTGATAGCTTATGCTGTTCTAAGTGAAGTAGCACCAAATCTTAAAGACTATAATGAGCTAAATTCAATTTAGAGTTTAAAAATTGGAATAATATGAACAAAGACAGTATCAGTATGTACAGCTCAATACAAGATCTACTCATATTTGTATATTAGCTGGATTATAGCATGGTTGGAAAGTGAATTTGTCACAAGTATTATTGCTAGAGATTAATCAAATGTAATGGTTAACTTGAAAACAGGAGTCATCTTAAAACTAATAAAATTCTTAGGTAGCTGTGGAAAGACATAAGAAAAACCTGATTTTATGAAACTCAAAGGAATTGCTGATATATTTCCCTATCTTAGCTATGTGTTGTAAAATGCCAAAGGCATGTTGAATTTCCCTTTTACTTGTGAGTTTTGAGTATGATTTTTAAGTAGGGATGCTGTATTTGACATTTTTGCAGTTGATCATTTGTTGTTATAGGTAAAGCATATGTGTTATTTTATGATATGTCAAAGCTTATGAATTTAAAGCTATTTCTTTTAAAAATTATTTTTTATATAGCATACTTCTAATACGGAACGTCTAGGCTGCTATAGAAATCTGCTTTTTGTTGTTTTGTGGGAGTTTTTTTTGGGGTTTTTTTTTTTTTTTTCAGGGGTAGGGGGCTGAGGGAAATGTTGTTGTTGTTGTTCCCTGTAAAGAAAATTATTCTAGTACAAAAGATGAAAACCAAGCCAAAAAATTTCTCAATGCTCAGATCTCATAGGTTTTGAACATCCCAGGCACTTTTAATTTTGTACTTACAAAACAGACCTCCTGAACAAGCTGTGAACATCTGTACAAAAAATTAAATGCAATTAAACAACTAATTAGAAAAATCGAATTCAACTAGATTCATTGCTGCCAAGATTTCTCACTTAAATTATGTAGCAAAAAAAATTGAAAAAGAACACATTGCATGGCTGGATTAACAACTGTTCTTTAGCATACTGTAGTGTACATAGCCTACTGCTTCTTAATATAGCTTTGTGTTAATGTAAACTCATCAGAAATCTGTTATTTCTGTTGATGATTCAAAGGTATTATTCATAAATTTGCCCTGGTAAAATAACTAGTATGGTGCTTCTTAAATTCTAAATTTCGGTCAACAGCATTGGAAATCACAAAAAGTGTCAAGACAATGAGTGTTCTGCATAAAATCTAATGGTTGTCCTATTGTGGATGAAGATATTTCATATAATAACCATTTGTTTCATACCTGTCTTACTCTTCTTGAATGCAAGACAAGTATTTGTGTTAAAAATCAATATTAGTGGCAGACTGGAAGGGGAGATTTTATTGTTGACTTTTCCTTGTAGCACATGGATGCAGCATCTTTCGGTTTGAATGTTGACCTTGATTAAATGGGAAAGAGGAGAGGACTTACTGTTATTTTTCTGGTAGTCATATTCAAAAAGATTTAAAGTCAACTGATGGAATTGTGGATGTCATGTGTTTGAAATCTCACAATTTCCATACTGGGTTCCTTCCTAGACTTTACTGTTTGAGAACTGTAGAGTCTAATTCTCAGTTTCATGGTTGTTCTGCTTGAGATCTTATGCTCAGTGTGGTTTTGGGTTCAAAAAAGCAGAGATCTTTTTGATGTCTGTAATTAGTGAATACCTACAATACTTCCAACTTCACATCTTTGTGAAGTATTAGAGCTGGAGTCCTTTTCATTTGCTTGTAGCTCGTGTTGTGTGCTATGGTTTAACAAAAGTTGATAGAATGAAAAGAAAGTCACCTTACAATGATAAGGAAAGATTATACAGTATTTTGATAGGCCAAAGGATGTTGTATGCATGTGTGTATGTATCTACGTACGCATGCATTCCGTAACATGCATTCTTGAAATACATAACTTAAAGACCATTTTGGCACCAGGAAAATAGTGATCACTGCTTTGAGCACAAACATATAAACAAATAAATACAAATACAAATTAGAAGAACCCTACATTCCTCTTACCTTGTAACTGTCTTGGGTTTATTTTTATTGAAACAGTCCAGAGGGGTGATGATGAAGAAATGAGACACAGTTGCTATTGTGCATATGTGAGAAATCAATTTCTGTATTGTCACATTTTAACTTCTAGTTTCTGATATGGAGGAGAAGCACCACTGGAAGTAAAGAATGAGAGTGCAGAAAAATTGCAAAGTGATTTTTTTGATGGTATGACTTGTATGGTCATGGTATGATGGTATGCATACTTGCTGAACGGCTAGTTGTTTTAATATCTGGTGTTATTAACATTGTGCTGCCCTACGTTTATTTACTCCTAACTTAAGAAACATGCATAGAATAGGGTGTTATTGTGATTTTCTTCTGATTCTCATTTTAATGAATTATAGGGATTAGAAGGGGTCTTCAGAGATCATGTGGTCCAACCCCCACTCACCAAAGCAGAATCACCTAGAGCAGGCTGGACAGGAACACATGCAGGCAGGTTTTAAGTATCTCTGGAGAAGACAACTCCACAATCAATCTGAGCAGCCTATTCCAGTGCTCTGGCACCCTCAAAGAAGTTTTTCTGCATGTTCAGATGGAACTTCCTGTATTTCAGCTTGTGTGTTGCCTCTTTTTTAATATTTTTTTATAAATACTGTGTATTTTTATAAATCATGTCAACTATTTTTAGAGGAGTTGTTCATAAATACAAATCATTAGTTTATCATCCCTCAGATCTAAGGCATGCTGTTTTTTGCGGGGTAAGGCCCTAGTTTTTTTGGGCTGAGTAGTAAATGACTGGAGAACTATAGCTGAATTTCATATAAACATTGGATATCCAGTTTGAACTTCCATGGAATTATTTTTTTCAGGATATGTAAAATTTTTTTGTAGTTCCATATATTGGTTGTAGTTGGTTACCATTGTGTTTGACTTGCTGCTTGCCAGTTGAATTGGTCTTGGACTGGATGTTAATGAATAGTGCCCAAAGTGTTCATTTGTGAAAAGTTAGGCTGAACTGAATTTCTTAGCATTGTATTGGAGTGCTCTCAGGCATTTAATTTATCAAAGTTTGCATTAATTTCTGAAAGAGGAAACTCTTCCTTATGTCCCCTGGCCCACCATAGTCAGCCATGTTTGCTTACTGGTGTTCTTCACTAAGTCAAATTATGTTGTCTAGTTCTTCCACTTTGAACTTCAGTTGTGTACAGCTTGGGTTGTCTCTTGGGTTTTGGTAACTATTACAACAGCAGGTCACAGTTACCAGGAAAGAAAATTGGAAGAGGAGTTATGCTGAACATTTTAAAACATCAACTACGGTACCCAGTCATGTTCTAAAACCAGAGAGCCTCAGTTAGGATAGTGTGTAGAAGTTGTGTGGGAACAGAATACAGAGAATAAAATAGTTTGCCCTCTTTGGATAAACTTTCCCTTTTATTCCTGAGCTTGACTAATTTCAATTGTTCAGAGGATTCTAATTTACCTACATTTAATTTTGGAGGTGGAGGTGGTGGGTGATGGCTGATGAAAAGCATACCTGTCACACTTCTAAAAATGAGATTTTCTAGAGAAGCATTTAAAAATACTTAAAATTAGGAAATTATCTAATTTTTCATAGTTCTATTGGAAGTCACTGATTCACCTGCTAAAACTTGGAAGTAGAAAACCAACCAAGTGAAGATAGAGATGCAAAAATATCTTTTGGATAAGTAATGCTTTGGGAATTTGAAAACTAAGTGAAGACAGAAGCAGCATTATTTATAAATTGTATGAAGTGTTAGGCAATCTTAATTATAAAGGAAAAAAAAATCAATATTATTTTTAATTTTCAAATGATCAAGTAACCTTGATCTGTAATCTTAATCTGAATCTGTAGAAAATTTGATGATTCTAGGAATTTGGTTTCTGAGAAAAAAATGCTACACAGCTTAAGTGCTTGTTCTCTGAATTACCCTACTGATTTAAAATTCACTAGGCTTTATTATGATTCTTCAAATTAAATTGAAAATAAATTTATGCTTTTCATTCCCTGCAGGTGTTGTGGTTTTTTTGTTTTGTTTTTTCTTGTGCAGAAAAGTGCCACACTCGGTTTCTTCCACATTGTTTGCTGTGATGTGACAAAACAAATGTGGCTAATGTGTGAAACAAATCTCTTATACTAGGGGGACTGTCTTTAATAACAGATGTAAAAGGGTTGTGGTAGTTGTGGCTTCCTGAGATTACAGGGATATAGACTTATTTGCGTGCCTTTGGTTTTCTTTTAAAATTTAAATGTACCGCTAAGTATAATGTACAGTTTCCTAGGGAAATTATATTTAATATGTGGCTTAATGTTTTTTTCTGTAAATATCTGAGGTTTCAAGTTATCTCTATTTTTGTTGACCTGGATAAGTTCATTTATTAAGTAGCAGTCTTTTGGAACCACAAAAATGGAAAGCTTTTAGCTTTGGGTTTCTTGATGATTGTTTTAATTTTACTTTTTTATTCCTCCTCCTCCCCGTTTTGCATAATGCAATTCTTATTTTACTATGCCCTTAAAATAGAAGGGGGGGTCTTTTGAGCAGCTACTTTGTTCAGGAGTTTAAATGTGGTTATTTGAAAAAAAAAAAAAAAAAAAAAAAAACCTTCAGTAATATAATGCTTAATATTTTAAATAATGGGGTTTAGCTGCTTAATAGCATCAATTTTTTTTGTTACTCAAAACCCCTCAAATCTTTCCTTGTATTTGTTGATATTCCATTGCCAGAAGTCATACTGAAGGTTAAAAAGGTAATAAGATTAAAGAAGGTAGCTCTGGGAATACCTTATTTCTGCTTTTGGTTTAATGTAACTTATAACACAAACAACTTTTAACGTCTAACAGTATGCAAATGAAATTAGTTTATCAGGGATATATTTGAGTTATACTGTAATTCTGTGAAATCATGTTTTAGGAAAAACGTTGATTGACTGGTAGGATCAAAGAATTTTCTTATCCTTTTGTCAGTCTTGGTCATTTTTTTCACTTTGTATAACATATGTGTTGAAACATCTCTGTTTTTCCTAGCTGGACAGGTAGAAGATATGGCACTACTGTAATTAATGAGTCAAGAGACACTTTCTTTTCAGTCATAGCTGTGTAGTCTACACAATGAAAGACTCAAAGTTTCTCTTTTGTTTAATGTTTATCTCTAAATGCAAAGCCATCAAGCAGCAAGCGACCATTTCATATATACGAGGAAGAGGAAATACTTGGGAAAAATATACTTACCTGGGGAAAAAAAATACACCCTTACTAGACATTGTCTTTTCGCATATATTAAAACATTTTTCTTAGCTCTTTTTAGAATTTCAGCAATAACAATCAGTATTTGTTTGTAACTGCAAAAGTCCTTTCTAGCTGTTTGACCATGACAGATTGCTCTGATGAGACCAAAAAGGCAACACAGAACTAATGGGTTTGATAGGTTTCAGCCTTTGTTTTAACTTATGTATTTTCTGCATACTTATCTGTGCTGAAGTTTGTTCTTTTTTTGTTAAATAGGTTTACCCTTGTTTTCACCATGTGTACCCATCCAAATGTAGCCATTCAGTTAAGATAATAAAGCGTAAAGAAAGGGAATTCTGGTGTGCTGAAATGCAGAGGTCTCTTCTCTCATCATCAGATCTACCGGTCTGCTCTGTTTAGCACCTTCTGTTGCCTGGCCCTTTGCCGATGCAGTATCCTTGACCTGCCTTTCGGATCATTCATTTATTTATAAGGAAAACTCCTTACTTATTTAACTACTTTATATAAAAATACTGGAAAATCCCAAAACATCAAATATTCCTTTAGGTTGCCTGTCCATCAATTTATTCCCATTAAGAAAGTAAAATTCTGTTGGTTTGAGCCAGTCATGCCTTTCTAGCAACAGCTGCTTAACTTTTTCTTTGAGATGGTTCAATGCTTTCACGTGGGTCAGAAGTCCTTTATAGATTGGCAAACTGTGTGTGGCTTCTGCCTATAGCCAAATCCATATAAAGATGGCAAACCCCCAGGTTAAGTTAAATAAAACCTTTTACTGTCCCATAAAGGTTGGTCATTTTTCACCACAAAAGAGAAGTTAGTGGAGGATCAGCTCACCTGAGCTAAGTCTCCTGGATCCCTTTATTTATTAAAACCAAATACCATATTTGTTGACTTCCTGGTGGCATTATGTGAGTTGCTCATTCAGAAGAGTTTTTGAACTTCCTAGCAAGCATTTATTATAAATTTAAATGGACTTGACTTGGAAATACTGACACAGTGTGGATATAGGTGTAGTATGTATGATCATTGCATTCCTTTGCTAATTAATTCTACTTAGGAGTCTCTGTATGAAAACAGATGTTTTTAGATTTTAACTGTGTTTTTAATGAAGAAGTACAATTGCAGATACTAAAGATGCTAACACTCAGCCAAGTGTTGCTATTTCAGTTCTCAGTTACATCACAGTTTTGATGATGGGTGACCCAGTTTTACGGTCAGGAAAGTAGGAGTAATTTTGTCAGACCATTAGTTTACTACCTGCCTTTGTCTAGGTTTATCAGCGTTTAAGTAGGAAGTTTAGGTGTTTTGTGGCTGGTTATTTTTTTTTTTTTTACTGTTAGGTTTTAGAAATTCCTTAAAAAGAAAAAGAAATGTTTTTTGGGTTCTAAGTTTTTAAATAAAATGTGTATGCTGTAACATCTTTTACAAGAGAACTTTTCCTCCCAGAGGGGTAAGGAGTATTTGGAATGTATTTAGGTTAATTGCAAGTTAAAAAAAGAACAAAGTTTTAAGTGGTCTAATGGTCTGAATTGAAAAAGAAAAAAATTTTTCCATATCAGTTTTTATTTAGTCATTCCTGTCATAATTTTATTAGTGTTACAGTCCTTCACAAAATCTTCTGAGAATACTGAGATAGCCAAGACCTAAATTTTTAATTTGGAGAATTGTCAGACATTCCCCTTCCAGTCTTACTGAGGCTTTTTGGGTTTTGATGTTTTCTGTTAAGCCTACTTTCCTTAGGTAAATGAGGATTATGAGACTGTGCTGTGTCCCTTCTGGTCCCTTCTAACCTGTTTGCTGATTTCAGCCACACAGATGGATTTGAGTTTCAAAGATATTTTTTTTATTTTTATTTTTTTAAGATCCCTCATGTTTTGTGAAAGCAGCAATTACCCAGTTGAGAGAAAAGGCCCTTTAAAAGGTCCTTACTCAGCAAATCCCTCAATGTTGACATTTATTGTTAGTTTAGTAGTGCATAAACTTCTCAAATGCAAGAAAGTTTGCTTGAGCCATATTCAGCTTAACAGCATCCAGAGGTGTTATCTTTAGTACTGATTAAAGGCTTTCATGTGTATCCTTATTTATTAAAATATAATAGCTTTGTGTATTTACCTTGCATATCTGATGTGTTTCAGGAATTCTTTGTAAATAGTTATTATTACAAGTAGTCTTGTTATTTATTTTTTTTCATAAGCTAGATACAATCTGAATATCCAAGCAAATTTAAATCAGAGAAAGTAAAATGAAGATATTTGGGTTTGATTGTGAATATCTTGTTCCTGCAAGATAAAACAAAAATCCCTTTTAAGTCTACTGTATTTAATATTTCCAAATAGTATAACCTTTATAGCCAAATGCCTGCTTTGATTATGTTACCACAGTACATATTCAATATTTAAGTTAGGAACCATTATTAGTCACAGGCTTATTCATGTTTATTCTGCACTTAAGTAATTTGTGCCCAGCTAACCCAGAAATGTTAAATATAGTTCTGCCTTTTACAATAGCCTTTCATTGCTGAATCATTAAGGGCTGTGATTAAATATAGAAGGTATTTCAGCCACCATCTTGTAAAGAATTTTGTATATGGCTACAGTATTTTTAGGGCAGATGCTATGGGTGGCTGTTTTTAGTCTGTGTGCTTGAGGTATACTTTGAGTAGTTAATATTGAATATAACAATATAATAAACACCGATATTTTTGTTTCTCTGGCCTAGACTTGTTTGGATTTTAAGATTAAATCGAACTGAAGAAAATAGTGATAACATGATATACTGTAATTCAGTGATTTTTCTAGATCATAGTTGAATAAAATTAGATGTGCATTTCTAGCATGAAATTGTGGTATACATTGCAGATTATAATCCAGAAAGAACAAGAATAATGAAAAAACCCTTTTCTCCTGGTTTGTATTAGCTGAAACATGCTCTCCTCTTTTATTGTTCTTTTTATATGGAATGCATTTCTATTAGAAATTCATATTTCTGTTTTTTTCTTTATTTTAACCTGTAGAGATTCTAAATAGATTCGTATCTATTTATAATTTTGTGTATAACCTAGATTTTAAAGCATTCTTTTCTTTTAATTATGCCAGACTAGGGACACTGGTTTACAGGAGGGGGGAAAAAAAAAAACAACAAAAAACCAACAAAACCAAAACCCACAACATAAGGAAATTGTGATGAAGGTTATTTGTTAGGGGAAGATTGATCTTTACAGTTTTTGAAAAAAGCCGTCATGTATTTTTTTTTTTTTAAGCACAGTTCCATTTCTCAGTGATTGTGCGTGCTTCCCTGCTACAGCTGCAGATATTTTGAATATGATCTTTCTTCCTCCACCATCCGACTTCTCTCTGCAGTCGTGCAGTGAAGTCATAATCCTGTGTTTCACATCCATCTGTTACCATAGAAATGATTGTAATAACCTAAATTTAGCACGATGTCTTTCCTGCAGGATCAAGCAGGAGGATTGAATGGGTTGTATGTGAAAGAATCTGTGAAAATCAGAATATGTTAGCAAAATCTAAATGCTGTGATAAATTTACATGACAAAAAAAATTAAATTCAAGTAAAACATCTGTATGCAGCATGTCATGCAAACTACTTAACTTTAATGGCAAATATTTTATTTTATCCTAACAGGAGCCTAGGACATGATACAACATTCATTGGCAGACATATTAATCTGATGAAAATTGTTATTTTTGAGAATATTACCAGAATATTTATTATGGTCTACATATATTAAAAAGCAAGTAAATGAGCTTAGAATTTACCATAGAAGAGACAATTTCTTTTTATATTTGTGTAAACCAAATTTTAAAAATATGAGTTTTTTTAAATAGAAGTTGAAGTGAAATGAATTTTCCCTTCTTGAAAGTAACAGAAGAATTTCTCATTGCTTGAGAGCAGTGAGATACTGCATTTTATTAATGTCTTTCTACATTTATGCCTTCTGGATAGACAGTTGCCCATCCACAGAAGCCTACTGTTGTTACCTGTGTTTCTGTCTCAAGGAAAGATGAAAAGAGAGCATATTATACCATGTCTAGGAAAGTAGCATAACCAGAACTTTGAAATTAGAAAAACTCTATACTGCCCCCTAAATACATTCATCACAACAAATCCATTGGATGGTTTATCCTGTACTATTATAAACATAGTACTCCAGGACTTTCACATAAAGGGTGACATCTGGACATCTGATGATCCATTGTTTCATCACTGGGCAGCAAGCAGCTGCATGAATTGTTTACTTCATGTTATTTCATGTTATTTTTTTCTCTAAAACCAGAATTACTAATTTCCTTGTGGTCCTGATAGAATATTTGAGCTACATACACAATTTGAATCACTGTAGGGTTGAAACATTAATATTATCATTTCATAGATAGAGAAATGAGGCACAGAGGGATTCAGATCAAAAGTTCTGTTAATTTTGAGTGTGATATTTGAGTTATTTACAAAATTTTTAAAGTACTTGGTATTTAGTATTATGTAATGCAAAATAAGTTCAAGCCATGGCTCTCATTAACATGGTTAAATGGTGAATGCTAAACATTTATGTAAAATAGGTCTTAAGATGTCATATCACACACTCAAAGAACAGAATCTCCCTTCTACCTCCCCACCCTTGCATGTGCTCTCACTTTTACTTTCCCTTTTGTGAGCTCTGACTCATCAGGAAGAATAAAACTACTTTTAAAGAGAAAACTTTTGGCAATTTACTTCCTTGTTCTATGCATGTCTTTCAACTTTGCAACAAATAAGGCAAGACTTCTGTTATCAGGTCTGTAAGACAGGCACTGATCACTTAGTGCTTTGCTGGTAAGTTTACGTCTGAGAGTAGTGATTCAGAAATAGCATATAAAGCCAAAGGAAGCTTTTTTTTTTTTTTTTTTACATGGAATTAAGAATGTCTCTGGTTTTTAGAAGATTTTAAAATTTTCTCATGCTGTGATGATAGGCATATCACTGCAAAATAGTGGTTTCCTCAGCATTTATATCCTGAAAACTGTTTGTATTAACACTGATGGTGATGGCAATAAATTTGAGAGTCCTGCTCTAACATTCTCTAAGCTCTTGGCTAACCATATTCATTGATTAAAATACCTCAAATCACAGCTGCTGTTCTGTGGAAATGTTTTGGGTTTTTTTGCCACTACTATGTCATGTCAGACATTTTGAAGAGGTGGAATATAAAAAAAATATACATCAGGCACTTTTATGATTTATTGATATATAACACTTTTTGCAGACAAAGAAGATTGAAACTTATTTGATAGCTGTTTCATTTAACTGCAAAATAGGATTTAGACCTAAGACAATGTATGATTTTTCTTGGTATGTGACTGATATATATCTAGAGAAAACTAGTAGTAGCTTTTTTCTTATGTTAAAACTGGTGCTGGATATTCTCCTACTACTAAAAGGTACTCAAGCTAGTTCTAAAACGATGACATTGCCTTTTGGTTCTTTGTTATGCCTATATGAACAAAAAGGAGCAGCTTGATGTAGTGCCTTTTTCTGAGAAGCTGGCACATTTCAATTACCTTACTGGGAAACCCCTTTTGCAGTAAAACATCATGCAAGAAATAGAAATTTAAAAAAAAAAATAAATCCTGTTTTCGATTTCTTTGAAATTTTTTGTTTATAAATTTTATGACTGTCCTTTATGGGTTAAACAGCAGTCCATTGTAAATGAGTAAGTGAAGGTGTAAAGCTATGGTAATTTGTATAGTACTGCCACTGATTAAATGTGTTAGTCTTCGTATTTTTAAGTTAGGTGATAATGCAGTACAATTGCAAAGTATTATACGAAAGTGCACAATAAGTATTTTCTGGTTCATAAACTTGTATGAATGAGCGCTGGAGTTGGAATAGTATTTGAACAGTTTATCTTGACTTTCATTTTAAGAATTGCTACTATTTTATGAAAAACAAGCAGTTGAAGAAAGGTACAGATCTTTAATTCAGAGATTGCAACCTTTTTTTTCCTGTAATAAAATGAAAAAAAAAGTTGTTACATCTTATAACTTGGAGTATTCATTTTCATTTATGCATGTGAAGGTGTATCAAAAGGTAGTTTTTAATGTCTGAACCCAATGTAATGATATTAATGTCCTGTCGCCAACCCCCTGACAGGACAAGGGGTAATGGCTTTAAATTGAAAGAGGGGGGTTGGAACTTGGTGATCTTTAAGGTCCCTTCCAACTTTAACCATTCTATGATTCTATGATAATGTAATTAATATTTCAGATATGTCTGAAATGTAGAGATAAGTAACAGCACAAGTGTTACATACTAATAAAAGCAATAAATATTTTAGCTAGCATTTGTCTGCAAAATCAGAAGGAACACCTGTGTCATATTATAAATTAATAATAATAAACAGAGGAAACAGTTACATTCTAATGACATCATACCAGGTCATATAATTGATAGCGAGAATCCTAGGTTTTCATATAGAAATCTGACTGTTCAATGGTTGCAGTCACACTAAACCATGTTTTAATAAGTTACAGGTGTTTGTACTTTAAAAGTTGTGCTTTAAAAGCAGCTTTTCCTGTTGTGATGAAGTTTGATTTTCCTACTCCAGTGTTGGGGGGGTTGTTTTGGTGGTGTGCTTTTTNTTTTTTTTTTTTTTTTTTTGTAAGTGCTAGAGCTGGAAGGGGGCTGTTTCCTTTGCATCTGCATTTGTATACTTTGCAGGTAAGTTGTTTTTTCTTTTCCTCTTTTGCCCTTGAAAAACAGCTTTTTATTCACATTGTAACCACTCATACTCTTGTCATTGGATCATACAGGTAAGTTGCTTACCCTGTGAATAGTTCGGATGATGACTTCTAAATACCGCATGCATGGATGTTATCACCCTGTGGTAGGCATGCGTTCTGTCTTTTCTTATGAAGTTCAAAAGAAATGCCTTTTTACTCAATTATTGGATTGTAGCTGTTTGGGGACATTATATTCATGCTGAACAGTGAGGATTCATGAAGAAGTTTGACATGTCTCTTTGTACTCCACTGTAGTGTAGAACCAGCGTAAAGTAAAATATTGAAATGTAAGTGCAGTTTTTGGCTGACTGTAATCTAATGTCATACTACTTTTATGTTGCTGCTTTCATACATAGGTAAGGATAAGTGCAAGTATCAAATCGAGAGGTCATGTAGGTGTTGATTATGACTTTAGAAAATACTAGTACTTCAACCTTCATGTTGGCTAGATGCATCAGAAGAGACAAGTATTGTCCATCAATTACTAGAAAGTATTCTCAACTCGTAATGACCTGGTTTTAAGCGGGTAATGACTTGTACTATACTGCTTATAGAACTTTACATTGTGGTAAAGGACTTGTGTTTACTGAGGGGGGGGGGAGTATTCTTCATCTGAGTAATACAGCTATGTGTAAAACATGTAACTCGGAAAACACTCTGGAGCTTTACTTGATTGCATGCATTAGGAAACCTGATTGAGATGGTCGTAGTCCCATTTCTTCAGGAGAATTTATTCTATGGAAGCTAGAAAATGGACTAATTACAATGAGTATCTGGTCCAACCCTTAAGTGGAGCTGAGATATGTCTTGATAGATGGTTGGTTTAGAAACCCAAGCACATTACTGGATATCTCAGGTTTCTCTAGATTTGGTACCTCCATTTGTAGAGTTTAAACAAGAGAAATGGATTAAGGCTGAATAATCAAAGTGAGGATCTGACTACTTCTTTCATATGAATTTCCAGATGCTTCTTGCCTTTTCTAGCATAGATTATAGAGAAACACATAACCAAAGTGATTAGAGCATTATTTTGGAGTTCTTTTAAATTCAGGAAGTAGTGAAATAAAACTTAATCTCACAATTCTAAACCCCCAAAATAAACGTGAAGAAATAAGACTATAGATTTAGGTCTTGTGTGAGAGGAGTCTAAATGTATCTTAACTAGGCAGAGAAACCTAGATATTACAGTGAAAAACTATAGGTAGTTTCAAAAATGGGTAAGGTGGATTGAAAGAAATATGTATTGATCTTTGGTAGAAAGTTAAGGGATCAATTTCTGATGTAATTGTGGTGATGGATTTGTATCTGTATTACATTTTCAGGGGAGAGGCAGACAAAGGACACTCAGCAACAAAAGGGAAGTAAGGGGAGAATCACTACCTAAATGGGAGGCTCTTTTTTCTAATGCTGTCTGTTAAACACTTTATGACTCGTTTTGTTGTGGGCTTTTTATTACTTCTGGAGATTCTAAAAGTGTTGATTGAATAAATCAAACCTTTACACAGACTTATTTTCTGAACACAGTAGTATGTATAAAGCTTTTACTCTTCTTGAATGTTATGACAAGCTCTGTATACCAACTCTGTGAGGATGTTTACATGTAACTTAATATACTACATAATATCCTAGCAACTGGAAATGCCTCCTGTATGTGTTGAAAGCAAGTGTAGCTAGTTACACAGCTAGATTTATTTCTTATACAGCCTGTGTGCTAGATTTTATCTGTTAGCAACATGTTTGACTTACAGGTTAAAAATGTCAGTGATGGTATAATTTTTTTCTGTTTGCTCCTTCTTAAGTTATACCTTGCTAGAATGAACTAGTATGGGAAAACAACTGTAGGTGGCTAAATGACAGAATTCTTCTTTGATTTTTGAAAGTTCTTTAATGTTCCTGTTTTAATGTTACTTATCAGAAAAGCCCTCTGTGCACCTGTTAAAAAGACTAAGTGCAATCAAAAGGTATTTAAAAGTATTGAAAATTTACTCAAAGTTGTCAGCAGTAACTTTTATCCTTTTAATTTGAACTATATGTATTTGTCTTATGTTTAAAACTATGGTGAATTAAATCTCCTTTATGAATAGCAATTAAAAACCAAAGCTGTCCTCTTCCTCTTAGGTAGCTTGACCTCCCTCCTTGCCTTAGTGTTAACGCAGGAGAGGAGAAAGCTAGTATCTATTACACAGTAATTTGATATTAGGCTCAGAGAGCCCTAAATTATAATGAACATTTAAGGAATTGTCCTAAAATGATGTTATTTCCATTTGTATTGGAAGTGGTTTGAGTTTTTTTGGGTGTGAGTTTTTTGATTATTTTTTTTTTTGTAAAATGTTTGTGGTAGTCACCACTGCATAATTTTCTAGTGTGATAAAGAACTCTGAATGTTTTCAGTCACAGATGAAGAGATACCCTGTTGGCATTCTTTTCCCCCAGATTTCTGCATTTCAGTGTCAATGAGAACAATTTAGAGTATTTCTAAGATCTAGGGAATTTCTGGAAGGCATGTAACGTTTGTGTTTATTTGATTATTAACCCTCACTTCCCACCCCAGTTGTTTTCAATGTACGTGGCAGGTTAATGTTACCCAAAGTCAACAATATGCTCTTCCACGGAAAGAGCTGTTAAGTGGAGAAGTTCTTCATGCTTTAAGCAATTTTTTAGCATAATGCCTACCTTTTTCAAAGAAGCAATTTGATAGTTTGGCCTCACTATTCTAAGGCTTCCTAAATTTTAAGGTTTGATTTACCAAAGCGTAGTTTGGGCATCTGACTCCAACCCTGTTGCCATTTGAACATTTAGCACAAGTCTTGGTAAGTTTGTGCAGAGCAACACAGAAATTCTCAAGATAAGATCCTTAAGTTGAAGCAATTTACTTCCTATTTAGTCCATTTTTTTTTCCACAAAACATCCATCTTGGTAGAGATTTTAAAATGCAAGGTTAGTTATTTTTCAGATTGGGGGACAACAGCAGAAAGATTCTTATCTTATTTACCATTGCCTACTACTGAGGTTAGAACCAACTGAACTCAACATTATCAGATCATAGATGTAAATATTCCGTCACTAGAAGTTTAAAAATATGGGTTTGGTGTGATTGCCTCTTGGGCTACCATTGTGGTTTTAGTGAACTAAGTTAGCAGAGCAATTTTCCAAGCAAAATAGTTGAAATACTGACTATTGCTAGTCCTACAGCCAAGGATGCTCTTTTGGATTCAGTATTAATTTTGCAAACAGCCTTTTTTCATTGCTGTTCCTTGTACCTTGAGATCGTATCTGAGACCATCTAAATGAGTTGTGTTGAGGCTTTAGATGCTTTATGGCCTGTGCATTTAGTTTGAATCTTTGGAGGACCTTAAAAGTAGGCTTGACAAAAAAAATTTCATCATCATGGCTTTATTTTTGATAGTATGTAAAAGTTACATATCTTTAAATGTTGTGAAAAGTAACAGGGGTCTTGAGAAACATTTTACCTCCTGAATCTGAAGTGTCCTATGTGACACTTGTATGATGTACACTGACAAACTTCCTTGAGCACCCTTTTTCCCATATGTCCGTTCTATCTGTGATGCTGTACCTGTATCTGAAATAGTACCTTGCCTGTTTTGTAGGAAGTCAATCTGTTTTGTCATATGAGACAGTGAAGTGCTCCGTATCCCAGATACAATTGTGGTTATTGTTTGTATGACACAAGACAAAAAAGTACAATTTCTCAGCAAGAAAGACCAGCAAATGAATCAGTTGAAAATCCTGGGTGATTGTCACAGAGATTCAATGAATTATCAAGTGTTCTTTCATTGTGAAATACCTGGAATATTAAAAAAAATAAATAATACCTCTGACAATTTTAGGCGTGCGGTTGCAATTTGATGAAGTCTTTAACCTGTTATTTCTCAGCTGTCAGACTTGCAAAGAAGACATACTACTATATCTTCCAAACACCAGATAAGGACGTATCATAAGTTTAGTGTATGTAATTATTTTGTTATATAAAGAAGTTCAGTCATGGGTAGCTGAAAACATTTCAACCTTGTGTTTGCAACCAATAGGAAGTGTTCTGTGCTGTTCTTCTGTAGTGTTTTTGTAGTACTACAGTCTTGCTATTCTTTCTTACAGTCTTCAGTGCAGTTTCTCCTGAGTGTGACTGACTATTCATTTGCAGTCATACTATCTTTGCATCACAGATACAGGAAATTATAAATCATGTTGCAAATAATTGTGCTCTGTAACATAAAGATTGTATTGATAAGTTTTTCATCACTGTGCTACTACCCAAAAAATATATTTGGCAGGTAATGTAATAATAATAGAAGAATCCTCCTACCATCCATATGGGTACTCTGCTTGATGCATATGTTATTGAAATTACATATTTCTGTGCTAAAAGAATTTCCTTGAATTTTTTTTTTAATCTTTTCTCTGTGTATGTCTCTGCTCTGTAGTTAGATGCAGTTGTAATGTTGCATTTTTGCAATATTTCTTATAATTTGGTTAACAATATTTGGTTAAATAAAAAACAAATGTAAAAACAATGTAGTAGAACTGTGATGTTTCAATGTCACAACTTTCTAGAGAAGCTCTCTTGCTTTTCTGATAGGTGAGCGTTGGTACATTTGGTGATGACCTAGCTTGTTAGCATATAAGAACAGAAAATGTTAAGAGTAACCAGCTAGGAGAATGTATTTTTGAGGGACTCGATAGAGGATTAAAATGTGATGATAAACCCCGGGGAAAACTGAATATAGGGTGTTTGAGATATGGAGAGGTAATTAATAACTACTCAATCATCAAAGGTGGAATTTAGCAGAAATATTAAAAATTTTCCTCCTAATATATTTAATTCCCATTATTCTTCTATAGAACACCCTTTTTTATCTTCTGAAGTACTGTTATCCATTTATGGAGACTTCTTTTTATTACTTGGATTGTATGCCCTTATATTTACTTTTCTGTCAGTCTGACATGCACTACTATATTTTCAGGGGAAAAAAAAATCCCACAACGTTCTCAAAAGCTATGTTAAAAGTTAAGGCAAAAACAAAAGCATGTTAGGAAGTATCTTTTGATTATCCAGTATAAGAAATAGGCAAAATTGCTGTATTTTTACTAAGCTATAAGTAACTTAAAGGTCTTATCAGCAGTAGAACACATGAATTTAATTTTATTTATAATTGAGCATTATCAGCAGCAGAAAGGAATGCTAAAAATTACTAGAGAAGGAATTTACAACTATCCCAGAACTGTCCTAGTTGCTTGTCAGTCTCTTTTTTACTCTAAAAATGATTTTTATAAATTGTTCATACATTGATTTAGATTTTGTCTTCTTAAAAAGTTGTAGTCAATGTTGATAGACACTGCTAAAGTCATAATCAAGCCTACACCATTTCTCACTTGAACTTTGTTTTTAAAATGTTGGGAGAGGCTCAAATCCAATGATTTGGAGTGTTTTTTTTTTTTTTTTTTTTTTTTAAGTTCTTTCTTAAAGGGCAGAGTATAGATTAGGAAATAATTCTGAGGACTATGTTTTGAAGAACTGTATGAACAATTATGAAAGGATATTTAGAAGGTTATTAATCAAACAACGCTAGCAGTAGAGGTCACAAGCAGTATAGCCTAGCTAATGCAGTCATAAGTCTTGGAATAACGTGATATATATCACAATATGTGTGATTTCCAAGTAGATGAAAATTTCTATATAAAAGCACAGGTTTGAATAGCAGAGGAATGAATATGAAGAAATAACACTTCCTGTAATCTCTAGACTTAAAAAAAAATTGTTTTGGCCACTATAGGATAAAATGGTGCTGTATCACGAGAACTGCCGCTATTTCTTTGGCAAAATCATGGGATGATTTAATTCTTAGTTCTGGAATGCTGTTGCAATGAACTGCACAACCTTTCTTTTTAAAAAAAAAGTTCCTTTATTTCTTGGCCATTTTAAGATACCTTTTTCCTTATCTTTCACTAGGTAAAGATGAGTATAGGGGCCATCCATTTCACTTCAGCTTTAGTTTTTAAAAAATCCTGAAATAGCACAGATAAAGAGAAATATTTTTGACTGAACCAATATTTATAATTTTTTCTTTCACTATAATAAATGGTAAACTAAATACAGTATATTTTAGTTAGGTTAAATAGTTTGTATTTGTTTTGCTCATGTAACATTTTTCATATTTACTTCATCAATTTGTGGCTTACCCTCTTTTTATTTTAGTCAGTGTAAATTCTATTTACTCCTAAGTGGATATTCTATACTATTTTTTAGACCTCAGCCCAAGCTAAATTAAGATGGAGATGCAAAGTTGAGAAATAAAGGTGTTAAGTTTCTATGGGTAAGCTCAAATCTATTTCAGTTGCCTTTTCCAAGTAGAGACTTTCATTTATGTGTCTTTTGCATGAGTCTTGCTAGCACTTAACCTTACTTGTGAACAGAAATATTCAGTTCAGTCAGATGGGGATAATGAATTTGGCAACTTGAAGTGAGAATTGCTACTAGCCTTACTTGTATTATTTTGTTGTATTTAAATACCTGCTCTGAAATTTGACATACACACCTATTTATAGTATCACAGAATCAGAGACTTGTCCAATCCCCTTGCTCAGGCAGAGCCACCTACAGCCAGTTACCCAGAACCACGATACTTGGGTCACCAAATGAGAAAGGAAGTGGAATTCTTGGACAGTAGCTGGAAATAGTTTGGGAGCATAATTCATGCACGTTGTAGCCAGTTTTCTATCAATGCATAGAAGTAAAGACTGTGGGCTAAGTTCTGTCAAACAAAAATTAGTCTCTATGGTGTAAGGCTTGCAGTCTTTGATTTAAAACTCACTTGGTGCTCAGTTGAAATGTTGGTTGTGTTTGGTTTTCTTTCCCAAGAGAGTATAATTTCAGAAGACCACTCAGTTATTTGTATTTACTTTAACACCACTAAAACTATTGAACTGCGCCATGACTATTTTATAGAATGGAAGCTTAGCATTTTTGATGTGTTAGTTATTACTGCAGTGAGGGTGAGGATTTCACCCAATTTGATGCTTATGGAAGTTGAAAGATCACAATCAACTGCTTTACATACCAAACAGAATGAAATTGGAAAATTATTTAATTCTTAAATCTTTTGGTTTTATGGTTATGGTTAGTCCTTTTTTTCTGCTATGTTGAGGACCCGGACATTGGAAGTTGTGCTGTTTGTCCTTTCAAAGTTGAAAAACTTCCAATTTAAGAAGCTCTTATATTCAACGTAACTTTTTATTCTGCTAAAGCATCTGTTTGCAGTTGATAAAAGAGGAGTTTCATAGTGTATTGTGCATTAGGTTTGCAAACTCTAGTTGATATTTCTGTTATCTACTTGTTGGCACTCCCATGACAGATACTGTAAACGAAGTACAGAAAGAATGCGCAAACTCTGGAACTAATTTTGCATATTGAGAAATTCATGTCATTGCAGTATCTGTGCTGGTGTGTTGTGATGAGAGAGGTTGGATTAGCACATTTTTCTTGTTTTGGTAGACAGAATTGAAGTGTGGTGCATTTTCTTGCAATAGTAGAATTTAATTTAAAACCATGTTTGAATCTTAAGATAATTATACATGATTATTTTAGTACAGGTAGAGAAATTAAGGTCATTTATATTCTAAGTTCAATATTTAAACTTATCTTTCATTTTTCTTGGTACATCTACCTGTTTTGCATTATTGTTCAGGGACAACATTGTAGTCCAAGTTATAAATCTGTATTGCAGTTGAGTACCTTAACAAGATATAACATTATATATGTGTTTTATTGAGCAGTGAGGTATGTATGCAACCTTTGTTTAACTTTTTTCCTGTAATCTATTTGCTTTTAATAGGCACTGTGCTATGTGGCAACTATGTTACATAGCAAACTAGGTATCTATTTTTTCCGGATTTTAAATACTTCTTTAAAAATTGGATCCAGCTTAGGTAAATTCTGTTTAGGTCACAACAGAATTCAGCCAGTTTTGAGTAAATGGAATACTGATGGACTTCCTTAGGAAACCGCTGTTAAGTAACACATTTATTGAATCTATGTGCTTCTGGGTACAGAAGCACTTTTGTTGCTTTGAATGATAAGTATTCTGACTTTGCTTTTTAGAATTATTCATTTGTACTTCTTTTTTTTAATTTTGTATATTTATTGTAAGCCCTTTTGCCAAGACACAGATTTTGGCAAAATTTTTGACTTGCATAATGCTGATATAGTTTCAGCTAGGATTGCAGTTGTAAGAGAGCTTATGCAGCAGGCCTAGTGGTGTCATCTCCAGACCCAGATTCCCCTGACATTTTTCCATGGATGTTTTTAGGTCCTGGTTTGGTAACCATATCTAGATACTAATAGTGATATGCCAGTGCTTTGTATTTTTATTAAGATGATATTTGCTGCAGACAAAGGAATTATACTACTTGGTTGCATTGTGAGAGGAGAATTTTTATGAACCTTCAACCTTAGTTTTAATTAGACATTGCTAGTGTGTATGTGGGGTTAATACTTAAAATGTAATTTTGTTAGATAAAAGTGGAATGAAACAGGTGTATACAGTCATTTAAATTTTTAATTTAAATTCAATTCAGTTTTTTGTACCATTTCTTCTCTATGTAATAACGCCCAAAGGTGAGGTTCGAATATGTTTATCATTATGCAAAGCACTTCTTACCCTTAACTTAGAAATAATGTGTATTTAGGAAGCCTTAAAAAGGAAAAATCACATCTACTGACAAATCTCTCTTACTCCATATTTTCAAGCACCATTACAGTCATCACCAAAATCTTTTTCATAAATAGTACTAGAGTGCTAAGGACCCAATGATCCAGTGGACACTGGTATTTTATATTTTTCAGGAGCACAGTGGAGCTGAGCTGATCCTGCCAACTTCCTCTACGTTTTCTGGGACCATGAAAGAACTGGCAACCCTACCTTTTAACACAGACTTATTTTTAGCTCATTTCTGTAAACGATTCATCAAATCCCAAGATCAGAGAATCATTTATAATAGCTTGTAAGACACTTTTATGAAGGAGCTAAAATGATTAGAATTTCAGGCACTGGCTATTGTACTTACATCAGTTTCACAAACCTTTTTCATATTTTAATACTACCAGAGGAGAGTCAAGATTGAAAAATCAGTTATCCAACATATCCCCGTTTCAAAAGAATTGTTCACTTAAGGAAATTGCTGTATTTTTCTGTACAAATAATGGCCTGATATTGTAAATAAATATTTTAGTTATTTTTGTTATGTATTTGGTGTTATTTTTTTTTAAATACAGATAAGTGCCATTCTAAATATCTTAACACTTGTAATTGTGATTTAGCTCACCTTGTTTTGTAAGGTGTGTGCAATTAAATTTTTCAAACTTTTTATCTGACATTTTTGTTTTTATTAAGATTAACTCTGATTTTGCGCAACTGCATTTTTCACCCATTCCTATTTGACTAATGAGAAGCTTTCATGTGCTTTTGGTAGGAGCTAGATTTTTATCCTTATGGCACTGCATTATTGTTCTCTTGCACTGAGAATGGACTGCAACATAAATAAAACCATGACTGTTTTAACATTGATGTTTTGAAATTTTACCAGGCAATGCTGGTCACTTTGTTGCAATTAGGATTAAAAGATGTTTTATGGGTGTTTTTTAAGCAAAAAACGTACATAAACTAATTTGTTTTTTGCGATGTGACCTGCTTGTGTGAATAAATAGGAGTAAGAACAATAGTATCTCTACCCACACTCTTGTATTCAAAATCTTGATGTAAAGAAAGTAGTCAGTTGGATACTAATTTGAGACCCTGATATTTATGGAAGCAATATATAGGACCTTCATGGTATTGTACTGATGACTGCAAGTCAGAAGAATTCTACTGTATATTGAAGACTCATTTGAATTACATCTTGCACCTATCTGTTGGTCTTTGTTTCTAAGCTTAATTTTGGACCGCATGTAGAATCCTTAGACTCATCTATTAAGGTCTCATATTAATTGTTTTCTGTGTAAGCAGCATGGAAGAATGCGTATACAAAGTCTGTGAGAAAGGATAATGCAATTGCTGATATTTTTGGTTCGGTTTCACACTGGACATTAACATACACTTCTCCGTAGTTTTAGGTGATAGATAGGGTGCTGTGTTTAGCACTCTGCACTTTCAGTTATTACTGATAATATACCTTTTCACACTTGTGAAACTTACAGAATTTTCTGCGGTAAGCAGCCCTGCATAGTCTGTGTTAGATGCAGATGCCTATGCATGTGCTCTCTGTCTTGCATTCTTTTATGCATACATCAATGCACGTACAGTGTGGGATGCGGTTCTAATTTAGAATTATTATATTGAGCAGACATGTCCGTATCGTTCATTTGATACAGAAATGTGTACTGTTGTAAAGGCTTATTTTATGAAGATATATATTCATTTTTTCTCAAGTAGTTAAATAAGCTTTCAAAATTAATAACATGCATTCATGTATTTAGCAATAATCAAGTCCAACATAAAAATTAAGATTTTCCTTCTTTATTTTTCTGTTTTGAAGTGATACACATACATAGAACAAAACCGTGAATCTTTAAATTCTCAGATTGTTTTTTCTTATAAATTTGCTTTATGTTTTTATTTAAAATATGTATGCTTGGTTTGCACTTACTTAAAAAAGCACTAGTTGGTGTGTTTTCTTCATGTGTAATTTGGATCGCTGTTGTAATACGCATAGATACACTTCTAAAAGTAATCTTCAGTAATTATAAAAACCAGTATGTTGTTGGTTAATGGATTCAGGTTTATAGATAATTTTACTTAGTTATGAGGACACAGTTCTTGTGTCAGAGTTTCCTTTTGCAAATTACCTTCCAAAAACAATATGAAGAGGCACAAATCATACCGTAAAAAGTAACATTTTAGCTAAAAGCGTATATCAAAGCTATAGGCTGAACCGTATTAGTTCTGAAGAATAAGCTGTATCTAATCCAGTCCAGCAATTAAATGATGGCAAAGCCCTCTTACTGTCGGCGTGGTCTCAGATGACTTAAAAAATTACGGTAAAAGTTTTTAATCTTCTGGGGTAGGTGCTGTATTCTTATTTATGAAGTGAATGGACTTTAGGTGCACAACCACCGGAAGCTGTTTGGTATTAACAGAGTCCCGCTGGAGACTTTCAGAATGTTACACTGCTTAAAATAGGAAAGCCATTTGTTTGCTTTATAGGCAGAGAATTAAACAAGTCTTTCTACCAATATTAATACTGTATTCTTAATCTATTGTTGATTACTTGCAATAATTGATACAGTTTTATTAGATGACTGATGGAAAATGTAGAAAATCACAGCATAAAGGGACTAACAAAATCTTCATAAGGCAAGGTCACATAGTTAGAGGAGAACTGCTATAGAAAAGGGAGAACAAGTATAGAAGTCCTGTGCAATATAATTTCTCAATATCTCTGAAGGAAGAAGATATAGTACTGATGATTTTGTAGAGCAGCCATCTTTTGTACTCCCTCACTGCACACAGCCACTCATTTGTCTGTTCTTCTGAACCAATCTATATTTTCTGTGTAGATTCTTTAATGTTGCTTAAGAATTTTCCACGTTCTACCAGCAAACATGAGACTGAAGTATTTAAAGTTGCTACTTCACCTGCGGAGTTGTTAAGCAAGCAAGATGTGGAGTTTTGAAATTGAACTACAGTTTACAAAATGGCAAAAAGAATGGCAACAGTTGGTCATTGCAATTTCAGAAACTCATGTAGAATTTTAAATACAACCTGTGTTGATATTAAGGCAGCCTGAGCATCATACAAGAAAACTTGCCAGTGGTCCTCTATTTTGGAAGATGAGCCAGTATCTTGATTCATTGCTTTTATGGTATTATATGACTCAGTTTTTGCTAGGAGACCCCACTTTCATGAGAAAATCATCACTGTATGATCGTTAGTGTGTGTTTTCTATTGGTTCTATAGAATAATGCAAAGAAGCCTTTTGCCAGTAACTATTGATAGTTACTGGCAATTCTGTGTATCCTTTTCTTTTTATGGTGGTTGCCAAAAATCATGGTCATTTGATAAGCAATGAGTAAATATCAATGGGTCAATGGTGAAAGATTCAGGAAATTCAAAAGTTTAACTTCTAAGCATAGTTTTTGCACTTCTGTAAGTGCACCAAAATGCACCAAAATATGCTGTATATGGTTTTGGAGTAATGTAACTGATTTTCATTACTTATACATGATTTAAATTAAAAATTATTCTGAGACATTTTTCATATGTTTCATGGAAAATACTGAATAGACCTATAGGAATTCAGTATTCTGGAGAGATGACAGGTCTGCAAATGTTCTACCTTCTCTACCTGACTCATCCAGCTTTGAATTAAGTCTTTGGTATGTTGAAGTTATACTTCACTTTGCCTTGGCCAGTGGTAATTACTGAGAATTCATTTAGCTTGATAGCAAGTATGTTAATGGCTCTCTTTTTGGAAGCTTTGTTATTAACTAGTGCAGTAAATCCATGTTGAAATGTATTTTAACACTAAAGACCTAACTAGCAAACACATTATTTCTCATTTAGCGGGAAGTTACTTGGTAACTTAAATATTAGCTTTTTTATCTAGGTAGATCATTCTGTCTTACCTTCCCATCTTTGTCTTCTAGGGAAAATATTTGGTTTAGGTGCTTGAATCTTTGAGGTAAATTACCTCAGTGTCTACCCTGACATTAATAGAAATTAAGATGTGGGTTGGAACAACCTGATCTTAATTACATGGAAAAGGTAGTCAGATAAACCAAACAAGAATTTACAGGATTTCTGAGATAAAATTTTAGTATTTTATCTAGGTTTATGTAGAATAGACCATGAGACTTGCACTTGATCCATTCCCTCTGAATTCTCGTATACTAATGAGAATACTTTTCTCTCTACTCAGTAGCTGTTACTGTTGTCTTACGTCTTGCTTCATTCATCTAATCCTAAAAAAAAAAAGACTGGAATTACCACTTGATTACCACTTGAAGCTATTTATTAAATAAAGTAAATAACTGCTGCTTCAGAAGTTATTAGAGAAGTACTATAGGATCATGGTTATAGAATGAAATAACTTAGGTTTTTAAACACTACAATTTTGTGACTTTTACTGTTTGCTTTTTGTTTAGTGCTATCTTAATTGGTGCCAAACCTTACAGCTCTTCCCTGTTGAGTTTGTGTGCCTTTTGCTTAACTACAAGAAAAAAAAATCCAACCCCAAAACTAAGCCTTCCTGCACTTTTTTCCAACTAGATATGACTATACAAAAATGGTCATCATGTGTCAAGTTTGTTTTATTTTAGCTTTTAGCGTGTGAGTATAGTGTGTATAGTTAGCAAGAGTGAATTATGTGCTGTTTTTTAATGAGGTTCCATTTTGTCTGTCACGCTTGGTCAGCTGCTTGACACTTGCAGGGAAAAATATTACTAAATAGAGAAGTAGCTTAAAACCATTTCAAAGGGACTGGATGCTAGGCCAATGACCTTAAATTTGATGGTTATGATGTAAAGTTGGAGTAGAGAGCTTTCATCAGGGTAACATGCTTGCATTTACTTGTGTTCATGGAAAGATAGACTTCTGCCTTTCATAATGAATAATCTTTTTGTTACCTAGCAAATTCCTGTAAATTGCAGGAACAAGTACCATAGTTTTAAGTGTGTAAAATGCTATGGATTAGTGCATGGCATGACCTTAGAGGTGAAAGCAGGAGTCTTCAGGATCTTAGAAATGCTCTTAACTCTTACTGAGTGTAAATGTTCTTGTTCTTCTAACTAGAACATCCATGGATGTGTCACTTGTACCACAAGCTTACTTTTAATTTGTTAAAATTGCTGAGTCCTTTTTTTATTTTATAAGAGAGAATGTGTTTTCTCCAATTAAGCGTCATTATCTTGAGATAAGAACTACTGTGTTAATATTTCACAGTGTGAAACATTAGATATGTGGGAACACTGGATCACCAGATAATACAGTATTTAGCCAAATTTTCACAGCACAATTAGCTTCTGAGTGTCTTTAGAACAATCTGAATAAGAATTATTTCTGATGTCACTTCATATGAATACTATTTTCCTACTGGAACTATCAGTATATTTAATAAAAATTTATTTGTAGAATATGTGTATATTTCTAAGTGTTTATATGTTACATACCTAATCAAGGAAAGACTTCAGGCATGGTTTCAAGATGTATCAAAGAGAACTTATATTAAACAAAATAATGATTTTGATGACATCTCTAGCACTAGAATAAAGATGTCTTGAAGCACCTCTATGACTGTTATGCATCAGAAGCATGTCAGCTAGTACAGTACCTGTGCCTTTAAAATCTCTAGTGGTTAACATTTAATATTATTGGTGCCTTATAAATTAGTTCAACATTGAAGTACAAGTATATCTTTGAGAATTAAAATAAATTTTTTGCTTTCAAAGTTTAAATAAGTTATTGATGCTTACAAATGAAAAGACTTGTTCAAAATGCTCTGGTTTTATTTTCTGAATTAACTAATATTGACAAGGTTGTCCTTCAGAGGGTTGTAATACAGTATTTAATTATCAACTCTAGTTTCCTTTAATAGCCTCTGTAACAAGATCGTAATTATCTTGCATATAATCATTGGCTGATGCACTTAGCAGCCCATCTATGATTCATTCTTTGCAATTACTCACACTTTTTAGCCTTGAGGCCTAAAGAACTCCATGCTTTTCTTGACAATTAAGTATTGTTAATGGTTAAAGGTATTCTAATTTTTCCTATTCTACTTTGACAATGTCCTTGACTCTAGTTAGGAGTGGCATCTTCTCAGCTGTGTGAGTGTTCAGTCTCAAATAATCAAATGGTTATTTGGTACTTAAGCTTTCCCATGGCTGTCCAAATTAGGAACAAGCAGTTGGATATCATACATGAATACCAAACTGTGGTAATTGGAAAGTTATCTAAATGCCAGATAAACCAATTAAGAAGATATTACTACTTTTCAGTTTTTTAGAGAAAGTATTTTATATAACATTTAATAATATATATTAATGAAGTCTTCAAAGCGTTAGCACTATGAGCTATTTCAGCTTGAACTGCAACAAGTCGGGCTCTTACCTACTAATGATAGTCCAAATCCACTATGTAGTAGAATATTGGACTTGTTTTCAGTGGGCAGAGATTGACTAAGTTTCTTCTTAGTTCTTGTGACTAACAGAAAATAACAGAAGAGCAAGAATTCTCCAAGCCTTCGGTTTTATTGTGATGTATATGCAGTAAAGTTGTGAAGTAAAATACACAAAGCCAAAGGTATCCAATGTTAAATAACATACAACTACTAGAAGCTAAAACTACCACAGTTTACATTTTGGTAAAACAGCAGCATGCTTTTTATTTTATATTAGCATTGTTTATATGCTTTTAGTTTTAATATCTTCATATTGATTGCAGTAAATTACCAGATTTTATTTTTTTCCATTTGCAGTGGGATCATTTTTAAGTGTTTTGGAAATATTTTTTTATATGAACCTTGCTTATTATATGTTGGAAAAGAATCTAGTGGTCACTTTGAATTGGGGTAAGATGTATTGAGAAATATGTGATCTTACTGTTTGATGAAAATTGGTGTGTTTATAGAATATTTGTGTATTACCTTTTCCAGATATAATAAGTCATTATGAACTACCAATAAATCAAAGCAAGAGTATTGCAATAACAAATCAAAATATGTATATTTTTTTATAAAATCTTTTTAGATTAAAATTATAACTCCTTACCTGTTTAGGAATGTACAAGCATGATTATAAATACATGTGCAATGTAGCATGCTTTCTTACTAATGACGTTTCTGAAGTGTAATAAAATACATTTTAGCTTATCATGTTTCTACCGTTGTCCAGTTCATATTGTCATTAATTCCTGCATTGAAATTTTTCATTTATACTAGTGTTAAGCTTGAGATAGTTGAAGTTGTCTGAACACTAATCTACTTTGATAAAGTCCATACAATGTGCCTTTGTTAAAATCAATTTTTCAAAATTCATTAAACTTCTCTGAGTCTTCCTTTTCCCGAAAGGAAAGCTGAATGTCAATTGCCAGCAATTGGAACTATATAATTTTCAGGTATCTGAGAGGGAAATGTCTTTGAAACTTTAAGCAAGAATGTCCAATAGTCTTTTCTTAATCTCCTCATTTTAACAGTACCCTCTAATCAAAACCTAACTAAATTAAAGGCTCTTCCCAGCATCCCCCAAACACTGTGGCATCCTAGGCTTACTGTCATGTGAGTTGTAGGCACTTTCTGATCTGTTTAGTAGCATACAAGTATCCACTAGCTGTCATAAGAAAAAATAACAACCAACCAAAAAAAAAAAAACAACCAACCAACTGCTTCTACAACCTCATGTTAAAAATAGCAGCATTTTTATATGGCCATAATATGTTTGTACTTCTTAAAGCTTGTTCATTTCCTATACCCTATAGTCTGTGTAGTGATAGCGTTTAGTGGAGTTTAGTTCTGATTTGTGACCTTTTCACAGATCATTTTTTGCTTGAATATTAGTGGTAAATTTCATAGGGATGCAGTATTTACTTTGGATGTATTTTGCCAAGCAGCCACTGTTTTACTGAGAGCTGTTTGGCCTTTCTTTTTCCAGGAAAAAAAAAAAAAAAAAAAGAAAATTGTTGGATAATCAGAAGGGAGCTATGTCACCAAGTCCTGACTTAGATAAGGAGCTCCATAGGAAGATTTAATGTTTCTGCTCTTGCCACCCGAGCAATCTGTATCTCAACTTGGATACTCTGTTTAATTTATAGTTGTCTACCGCAGTTACATTTTGCTTTATTCTTTATTCTGCATTGTTCATGCTTGCATACACTTTCTCTCTCTGAAGTATGTTATGGAGTACAATTTTGTTCTTTCCCAAAGCAGGAAATGAAAGCTTTGTGGTCTCATAATTAATAGAGGTAGTAAATACAGCAAAGTTCAGTCTTGTATAATCATATGACATGTACTTTATGGATACGCCTTAGTTCTTGAATTTGCTATTGGAATAGCTTCTAAACTGAAATACCAGCTGCCCTTGCTGTGAAAAGCAACTGCTGTATGATTGGCATGTTGTAGTAGAACAAAAAAGCAACTTTTATTTTACTTTTAATCTTCAATTGAATGTCTCTTTTTTCTGGTATTTAGAATGTATTATTGTGGAGGAGAATAAGAATCTTAGTGTTTGATTTCTTTCAGATCTTCAATATATGACCTAGTGATAAAAGCTGTAAAAATATATAATCACGAGTACTTGTAACTCACTACAGAAGACTACAATGCAATGTAATGCTGAAGGGAAAATTGATATTAATGTATCTTTAAAAGCATAGTTTTGCAACACTATTATAAATCTAGTTTCATAACATGAAGTGTCTAAATGAGGATGTCTTGTCATATTAGAGTGGTAAAATAAAACTGCTTTTAAAAGAAATTATTTGCTTGTAATCTAAGGCAGATTACAAATAAACATGCTAATGGTGTGTCTTGGATTCTGAAAGAATAGGGTAGTCATTTTTCATGTAACTACTTTTTGCTTTCAAAACACCAAGCAGGTGTTTGATGACTCACTTTTACTATACAGGTTTCTGCTTTTAACTAAAGATGAGGACTAAATTGTCTAACTTAGTTTTAGTTAATTGTACAATTTAGACAATTTCATTTTGTAGTTAAACTGAATTGTCTTAGACAATTTAGTTTAAAAGGTTTACTGAAATAGCATTCTAAAAGCATCTGAAATTGCAGTCATATTGCGTGTGTTCATATTTTGATAAAAGTAGGAGTTACTTTGCAAACTAAGTGCTTTTGAATATTTTCCCACTTGAATCTACAGAATTTTGGTTGATCTTATTCATAAGGTGAAACATTTTCTATTCAGTTACCTATCAGTTATGAAGAACTGAGGTGCTGCAATTAATTTTTCTTTCTTTTTCTGTTTTTTATTTACATGTGTAAGAGCAGCTAGGCTAAATAATTTGTAAAGTATGTGGACCTTGTCTTCTATAACTTATTTTCTTCTGTTTCAGTTTGAGTAGTTGAGAAACAGGAAATACTCCACAACTGTTATTCTTTATTAGTGAAGTAGAAAGCAAACATGGCAAGAAAATCAGCATAATTAAAAAAAAATGTTTGAAATACACTTTTGTCTTTTACATTGAACTGTACTTCCTGTATAAAAAACAAAGTGAATGCACTTGAACTACCCCTACTGCGTGATTGTGAATATTTGCATTATATTCTACTAAATTTCAGTTCAGTTCTCAGGGGAAAGTGCTTTGGATTTGAAGTCATTAATGCAATATGATGTTAAGGCACTCGGCTGAAATGTGACTTCAGGAATACTAATGTGTAGGCTGCAATTCTGTTCTGATAGGTTAATTAACCTAAGGTTGTGAGTTTGAATATGCTCATTGAGTATAGTTCTAAAAAATAGCAGTTACACGCAACGTCCTGCTACTTTCTTCCTTTCAAGCTCTTGATATAATTATTCCTTCTATTCTTCATGACCGACATACATTCTTAACGAATGAACAATGTATGTTCATGTCTCCTGTTTTATCTTACTGTTTTCCAGGTGTACCATATTCTTAGCGTGAATTTTAGAATTAAAAAAAAATAAATCATTACATGGAAATCCTTAGTGTAGGTATTTACCCTTTATAGAGGTAGAACTTTAAGTGTGCTACTGTGAAAGTGACCTCAAGTTTAGGAAGGGGTTTCTGTGGCTTGTGTTCCTAAAAATCTTTTTTTTAATTGTTAAAAGCCCATCACTCCCCCCATTGCACTGAAATACCCTATATTGCAGTAGGAACAACTCCAAAGTCTTTCTTAAAATGAAAATTTTAGATGTGAAATAATAAAAAGGTCTGTAGGCTGTATATTTTTGCTACTGTTCAATTTTTTCTCTTGATTTTAGATAAATATTGCCAAAGAGATTACCAGTCATCTATTTCAAATACCCAGTGATCATTACAAAAATAACTTTTTTGCTTCTGCAAAACTGTGCTTACTATAGAAAAAGTAAAGTAAAATCCAATCCCCTCTTTTAAACATTTTTAGATATCACATATGCTGTGATATATTACAAAATACTATTTCATACTGGGAAAGTATATTATAAAGTACAAGATACACAACCAATAAAGCACATCTACTCATTTGTATAATAATGGGAAATAAAAGAGTATACAGAAATTGTCAGAGAATATAATAATTCTGATTATATGTGTGTATGTATCTATTTTTTCTTATACATTCTTTTAAAGATAAAAAATAGATTATTTAAACACTTTTATGGAAATTGGCTTCCAATAAAAAAATAAAAGAATTTCAGTTTCCTGTAAAGCTGTGGAATGGATATATAACCTTACAACCACAAATTCTATTTGTGGTTACATGTAGAAGAGATAAACTTTAGTGAAAAAATCAAAAATAGTTTGACAAAACTGCAATAGAACATATAAATTGATTCTTTGTATGGCATTCTAGCTTGTTTGTTGGAGCAACAGATGTAATTTCTCTACAAAAATATATTTCCTGTTTTCTGTTAGATCATATTAATTGTATTGGGAATAAATACATGAGTACCCAAATGTTTTAATGGTTTCTAATAAATGGAGAAGCTGTAGTATGGTGGTGTTTGTTTAAATGCGTATTTGGTTCATTTTGTTTGTCAGTACTTTCAGCTCAAATTTATATCCATTTTAATATTGAAAAAAAAAATATGGAAAAAAAGTGTTGCAACCCCAGAGGTTTACTGTTACCTTTCCTGAATCTTTGTCATCAAGTTTCTCCAAAAAAGTTAAATTTAATAGGATTTGAAACAAGTTTAAAAGTAACATTTTGATCTTTTCATAAAAGTAAATTTATTATAATGAGCAACCATTTTTTATGTAGTACACCAGTTTTATGCATTTACTAAAATATTGGCTAATGGATAGTCAGTGTTTCATTAAAAACTGTAATCACATTTCTAAATAAACACTTAGATGAGGGAATTGCACTTTATAACAAATATGTTTCAGTTATGATATTTGCAGAATTAGGAAGACAGTCCTGCCGTGTCAGAATATAAAACTAGGCACGGTAACTAGACATCTATTTTCATAAACACATCAGGTCATTTTAAATGAAAGATAAATCTGCATTAAAAATACTAGGAGTATTTTTAAAATTTTCTAGAGAGAAAGTCTAGATATGAACACTTCATTAAGCTTGAGTATTATATATATTCAGTGGGCTTACAGAACACTTAATACTTACTTTTATCATGATTACTTTTAATTCTTTTGAGGTAATAATACCAAACTGTTACTACTTTTTCTACCAAGAGAAAAGATTTTTCTTCTCACAAAATAATAAGGTAAAATAAACTTTTTCAGCTGTTTTACTGAACTTGAATGATAAATATATAATAAACAAACTCATAGCTAACCTGCATTAGTGTGTATGTGCCATCATACCTAAAAAATGTTATTTGTAAGTTTTAAGAAGGCTTTTGTCTTTACTGTCAAAACCATAACTGTCCAAAAGCTGCAGCTGGAAGTGAGGAAATCCCCAGCCCATATAGCTTAACTTCTTCCTATACACGCAGCAACCTACATATCACTCTACTTATATGCTTTGCTGAAAAGATAAGTAAAGCCACATTGTTTTATCCATTTTCTTGATATCTCAATTATTATGAGTTTTCTGAATATTTTCCTTGTGACTTACTTGTCTCAAGCTTCTGCTTTTAAAGGATCATCTTCCATCTAGTGGAATCTAATTTTACCTTTAAGTCCTACTATGGCAGCTCTGTTTAAACTTCTGGTTTAATTTATCTTCATTTCCACTAATACATCCTCTACATCGCTTCTGTAGTTGATGAACAAATAGTAAGAGGAACCTAGCAAAGGCCTTTGGTGTATTCATCTACATCAAGAGTGCATTGGAGGTTAAAAAGTCTCCATATGTCTTTAGCAAGAATATTGTAGGTACACTGATTAAACGAAGGTATCATGTTTTTTTCCAGACAATTGAATACAATGTTAGACTTTTTCTGGTATTTTCTAGGTTTCAAAATGAGCTGCAAAGCATATCAGTCTCTCCATTCCTAAAAACCTTATTCCTTTTAGACTTAAGAGAGCTAGTTCATATCTGATATGCTTGCTAGAGAAGAGACAACATATGAGGTCTTGTAGTCATGACATAAGAGAAAAAAAAAAAAAAAAGCAGATACTTCAGTTCCAGAAATCTGCAGAGCAGTGACATGGCATTCCATTCAATTTTTTACCAGATATCACAGACTGGAAATGTGAGCTTTGGCTGATACTGCTGGGAAGGAGAGTGCGGCAGGCAGCTGTAATTCCCCTCCTGTAAAGGTACTGATACTTAAAGTCTCTGTAGTCCAAATTGGTACACAAAAATACTAAAATGTTGAATTTGGACCTTAAATCTATTTTTGAAGTTCACTTTCTACCAGACATTCCTAGATGTTCTGTAGATACGTTTACAACTTTTTGCTTTTTAGATAGGAATAAGGACAAGATGCTTTGGAGTTTCTTGCAGTTTACTTCCTGAAATATTGTCTAGTAAGCAGAGAACAGTGTGGGAAATGCAGTTCTAGTGTTTTCCTAGCATTTGACTTGAACAACAGATTTCTGAAATCAATGATATCCAATTGAATTAAGTTAGGTCAACATTTTATTCCATGTACTTGTAGGTCTGGTTGCTCCAAAACCAAGTTAACTCTCCTCATTGATTTTTCTGCCTCAGAAAGTGTAGCTCAATTTTGAGTCTTACTTATTCTTTAAAAAAAAAATAAAATATAGTTTTGGAGTGATTCTGAACAGTGTGATGTTGCTGCAAGGTATTTCAGCACAGGGTGAGCTGCAGGCAGTTGTTGCAGTGCATTCATTGACCGTATCTTCGTAGCATCAGGTTTGTCATCAGTTCTGTAACAATTGCAATTGTTTCCTACAGAGAAGAATCATAGCAAAAAGTAAATTTATTTGGGAAATAAGATTATTATTTTCTTATGCTTTTAAGGAATCATAAAGCCTAGACAGTAACTGAACATTAACATGACTCCATCTACTGTAAAACCCATTCCATTTTATATATTTTCAGGGAGTATGGAGTGGCACAGGAAGGAAATGGCATATCGCTGGAAAGTTGCTCTAATTCAGCACAGGATTCTTGTGAGAAATTCTTCTAATATTCATCCTATTCAGTTTTTTGCAGTTTGCAGTCTAATTTCTTCATTTTTTTATGCCACTTTTGTTCATATCAGCAACCACATTAAAATAAATCCAGCAGGTCAAATAGGCTTTCATCAGTGTTAGTAGTGCACATCTGAAAGGGTGACAATTTAGTGCTATATCTTTTGTCATACTGTGTTATGTGAGGGCTTATGGGTTCGGTAATAAAATTATTTTTCCTTTTTGATAAAGTGTGTGATTTTTTAACATTAGATTTCGCTGTCTAACATGAAATTCAACATACAAAAATGTCTCAGCTTCTTCCACTCCAATGAATGTTTCTGATAATAATGTAAGTAGCACTTCAGTAGAGACAGAAAATAATGCCTTTTCAAAACATAAGAAAAGGATGAAAAAAGGCAATTCAATAGTTATTTCAATATTTTTTTCTTTCCATTCTGTTTTCTTTCGACTGAGCTTAGTACTTTTGTTGGATTTATGGTTACTTACCAAACTTATAGCTTGAAGGAAACTAATTTTCTTTTTCCTGTTTTATAATACCAAAAGAGAGCCTGACAGATTTTTTGATTTTTATAGGTACTGAGTTAAGGTCAGCAGTGACTCTAAAAAAGCACATATTTTCAGATATAATAGCAAACTCATTCTGTAAAACTGCTGAAAGCATGAAAAATTATCAAGGTTAGTTTTTCATCATAGATTTAGAATGTATACACATAACAAATAATATATTTTAATTAAGGAACTGTTTTGTACTGCTATCTTTAGTCTTTAGATAGTGAAACATCTACAAATGCATTCTAGTTAAGATGATCATGAAAACTTACGGCAAGCTTTATGACCTTTAATTGAACTCTCTCTAAGGATTCATAAGTGTAATATCAGGTGCAATTTATCAGTGTATCTTTTTTTCTCTTACCTGCAACCCCCAGAAATAAAGTGTTTTTCTATATGTTATTTTGTGTTTGACAAATATAAGCCTGTATTTTTTTTTCTGCATTTTAATACATTTTGTACAAAGCAATCCCATAAACCTGATTAGGTACGTTGTGTATACCAATATTGAGTTTATCCTACCTTCCTTTTCTTTGAAGCTCGTCCATTTCAGCTTTTGTTCTATTAGTGACTTCTTCTTGTAAAAACTATATGCCTGCTGCTTGCTCCCTCTCTATTCTTCTTCCTGAACCATGTATGTACACAATTTGTTCACGCTCATTTCAGTTACTGAATATGCCTCTATGGTCATGATCAGCTACAAGGAACTGTTATCCATTTGTGACTTTGTCTTCAAGTATCTCATATCACGTGGTAGATTGCCTGCCTTCATCTCATTTCAGTCTGTGTGCCAGAATTTCCTTCCTACACTTCTTTATTTACTTCATATAAGTGATCTTGCACACAGATTTGGTTAGGATTGTGTTTTTCATTTCTTGCTATGACTCACATATGTAATTTTCCTGTCCCCGATTCCTAGGACATCTTGTCTTGATTGTGCTCATCTTCTTATAGATAATTGGAACTTGAATAAATAATTTTAAAGATTATCTCAGTTCTCTTCACATACACTTCCTTCTTACCTTTTTTTGGTTACTGTAGATAACCTACTCATTCTTTAAAAGGCTGTGATTTTTGTGCCAAATTGCATAGCAAATCTATGGAATTTCTGAGTGCATGTGTCTAAACTTTGCTGTTTGTTTGTAAAAACCTTCAAATCCTTCTTCTTCTTTACAGGTTACCAGAGCTTTATCTAGATCCTTAACTTCTGTTTCTTCAAAAAGCTGCTTCCAAAGTCGTTTGACTAAGATCTTTCTCTGATCACACTGTTTCAATTTCATTGCTTTCTAATTCTGTATCCTGTGAAATGCAAAACATTGTTCCTGCTCATCAGAGTATTCTACACTTTAATTCCTTTTCCTAGAAAGAGTTTTACCGTGTTGGACTCACAGCCTTTATTAATAATTATAATTGCCCCAAACTATGTGTGAACCCTTGCATGAAGAAAGCTTTTCCTAAAAAATGTTTGAGCTTTTATATTCTTTTCCAAAGCTGTTTCTAAAATCTGTCTTGATTATGAAGCTATAAATGCTAAGGATTATAGCTGGACAGATGCTGTACCTAATGAATTATGATTTAATGCTACTTTCCCTTTCCTGATTTTAAAGAGTAAACCACACAAAGAGAAAAGCAAAATGAGATGGAAATATCTGAATAGTTGTTTTTTTTTTTAAGTGTAGGAGTTCATTTTCACTGTAAACACTGATACTTCTCTCCTACTGCTTTAAAATTTTCTTCTATCTCTTTTCTGCTGGAGTATAGTTCCACATGTGTCCATTAGCATCTACTGCCACGAGGAGGTTCAGTTGTGAGGAAAATGAGAGGGAAGAGGAAAGAAGCGTGATATAAACATGAGCTGCTAATTATCAAATCAATATTAAGCTAGAATAAACTTCTAAAACTCACCAGTAAAAACTGAAGAATGAAATTGTCAATGCAAAGACATACTTTCTTTTTTTGCTATTTGCAGAATTTTTGACCTGTTGCTCTGATTGTATAAAAGACTCAGTAATAAGGATTGCTTTGTGAATGTACTTTAAATATTACGTTGTGGTTATGTAACAGAACGTTTACGTGCACAGAAAACACACGATGTTTTGTGTTTCTTTTCTAAGGTTTTACTGATCACATAAAAGCATGCTACTCTTCTGAAAGCTGTGCTTCATGGACTTCTGTTGAGTTTTGTGTGTTAATAACTGCCATGTAATTAAATTGGGAAAATGGCTGTTCAGCACAAAATCAGATACTTAATCTTCTTCTCTGTAGTAGATGGAAATTCTTGTGTTCAAACACTTCAGTTTTAATGTTTAGTGTATTAGTCATGCTAATAATCAAGGTATTTTTTTATCATTGTAAGTAAAATTCAAATTAGTGCAGAAATACATCTATATCTGAAAATTAGTATGTATAAATAGGTTTTTTTTTTTCCTAAATTTTCCTACATTACAATTTAGTTTGCAAGGTCACGGTATTTAGAATAGAAATGTATAGAAATGTACAAACTGAGTTTTCATAATGTTGAAGAAGTGTTTCAATATACAGTAACGTCTTTTGCTTTCTGCTATGTAGCTTATAATAGTTATTTTATGCTGATTTGATGTCTTCCTTGAGAATACTTTCAAGGACATCTTTGATTAGATTGATCAGACTTAATGAATATGTATATGTATTGGACTAAATTGTAGGTTGCATTTAAAAATAAACTGCCCTATGTGTATCGTATTATAGTCGATTGCAGTGAAAGAATGGGGCCATCCATTGTAATTGAGAGATTAAGTAACTTTAGCTAAATTCTATTTAAAGATATTGTAAAAATAAACCCTATAATTGAGAAATTAAATCATTAATTCTGAAATTTGAAATTAACCTCTGTGTTACTCAGATATACTTTTTTCTTGCCTTTTTTGCTTCAGTGCCAGTTTAAAGTCGGAAGCTCTGTATGGTTCAAAGATGAACTTTTAGATAAAACATACCCAAATGTTGGGGACAGAGGTCTTTAATATGAGTTAAATAAAATGTGTCTATGTCTGCTCTGGCAACTTGTTGCTAGTTAAGAGTTTTGGTTAAAATTAGGGGAAGATACACTTGAAAATGTCTCAGAAGGAACGTTCTGCTTTTAGACAGTACCTTAGTCACTTAAGGATTTTTCTAACAATCTGCCCGTTATGGTGCACTGTAAGATGCTAATCATATGCATTTAACTGACAATCATCGTAGTTCAACTGAAAGAGCTCTTCTTCCTTTTCAATGCCTTTGTTCATCCCACTTCAAAATATTTGAAATACTATGGGAGCACTATACTGACAGATGACATAGTGAAATGACTTAATCAGATTTTTATAGAGGCTTTTTTTTTAAGTTTGCTTTCTACCTGTCATTCCTGAAAACCAAGTATGGTTTTAAAGACTCAATCGTTAAAGAATAAAAATAAAAAAGTTCCTTAGCCCAAATTAAAGCTTGTGATACAAATTAAGTATTAATTATTTTTAAAGAGTACTTTTTAAACAGTTTTTTTCCTGAGCAATATTTCTTCAACTTTTAATAAGGCTTAATTTGTTGATATTTGTTTAGCAAGTCTCTTCAGGATGAACAGGCTGGAGTGGTTTCTCAGCGGTGCTATTACTTCAGGAGTGACAGAAATAAGAGTAATAAAAAATTCTGTTTATTAAGTCACTTCTTTAAGATCCAGAACACAGAAATCAGATTTGCTTAGAGGAAATTAAGGGTTTTACTCCAGCATGAAGTTTCACTGTGAGTATAGTTTAAGCAAACATTAAAACTTGAAATGGAAAATGAAGATGCCAGTTGATCAAGAACAATTCCATTCCTGTAATATATAAAAATTATAAACGTTTTGCATTGGTAAATCCTGCTAGTAGTTTATTATTTAATGAAATAAAACATTATTAAATTACTTTTCATTGTGATGTTTTAAGTGTTTCCCATTTGTGAAGCTAGCTTCACTTCTATTTTGGATCACTACTAAACTGATAATGTAAATAGATTGAAAAGATGTTTCACACAGATATTACTGAACAGAAATTTTTACAGTGAGCACTCATGAAAAAACAGAAATGTTAATAATATTTGTTTTAGTTTATTTCATCACCCCATCCAAAGCTGCATAGCAAACATACAGACATTTAAAAAAATCGTGTTGTATTCATTTTAGAAAAATCACGTCCTAAGGATAATGCATGTTCTGTAGGAATTTGAACAGCAATGAACATGTTTGCTTAGATTATGGAGTTTATAGATTCTTTATTGTAGCTAAAGTAATCAGTGCAGCAGGACCATAAAGAATGAACTAATATGACCCAAAGTAACTTACATGTGTGTGAGGAGGGGAAAATTAATTGGCAAGTAAGTATGTTGACCACAGGAAAATGCTTTTGGAGGAGTTGGCAACATCAGGTTTATTGTGTTCTGCAAAGAATTTCAACCTAAAATAAACTGTCTGATGATAAATGTACAATTGCTGATATAAAACAGACTAATGTTTTTGTCATTATGTAACTTTGAACGGATGTATTTTTATAAGTTGATAAATTCTGATAACAAAAGGCTCATAACCTAATAGATATAGAAAATGCAAAAATCCTGCGTCTACTAACTTTTTACAGTGCCTTGTAAATTATCACAAACATGTTTTTTAACTAGGAATTCCACTAGTAATTGGTATCTTTTGTCATTTCCATGCAAAGTTTTAAGAATCTTTCTTAACTTTAAAATGGAAATGTTGCTTTAGAGTGTTCTGTAATAGAATTGAAAATTGTTTTTTCATTCTTTTTTTTGTACTTTGGTACGTTAGTACCAAAATATGTGTGTAATAGGACATTTTAAATGGTGGTATCAGCAGTGCTTTTAAACAAATTAATTTTGTGCAGAATTTTTTTTGTTATGATACTCAGGTTTTCTTTCAAAGTCAGTGTATCTGAGATAAACATTATTGAAAAAAATAATTCTAAATATTTGCAAATTACTGTCATTTATGGACAGCATATGAGCATATAATTACTACAACTGCTTTTCAGAGCATTGATTTTACTTTCGCAATTTTATCTATGGAGTTATTGAACTAGATATTTAATACATTTAAAATCTTTATACGCATTTTCTTTTAGTTTAGTAGTTTAGTTATAGCATATTATGTTTTGTGTACTTGTATTTTGTATTAGTATAATTATTTCAGCCTTCCTGCTTAATACTGACTTTTGATTTATTTTTTTTTTTTTATTGCTTAGCTGGCAATTATATCCTTTTAAATTGTATTGATATATTAAACTGATTTATATTTTAAAATATGATGACATAGGTTGAACTCCTTCAAGTGCAGGATAGCTTCATGCTAGACAAAAATTCTTGCTAGACAACTGAAAAGAAACAACCTGCCTGAACTGTGTAAGTGGAATAGCACTTGGGTTCTCTGAATGCATACTTTACAGTCTCTCTCTTCTGTTACAGAGATATATCTTGATTCCTCAATCCTATCTTTGTGTGTAATGACTTAGAAGACGTAATGTCTCTCCCGATCAATTTTGCAATGACCTTGTACTGATTAATGAAATCCGATGTTCTGAATAATCATCCTTAAATTACACTTCATATGTTGAGTTATGTTTTTAACACAAAGTCTGACAATGTGTAAAATACAAATGGTGTTTCAATAATAGCTTACTCAGGCTGTATAATAATTGCTGCTTTCCTAAGCCATAGATGAGGAAAAACCTCCATGTTCAGGAAGGACAATACCGTGTATTAAACTTAAATGTCTGCGTTGCATATGTCTCAATAAAGTTGAATGCATATGCAGATGGTGTTCTGCTGAAATCTGTGATTAAAGCCTTCGGTGTTACTATAAGTTTTTGCATATTTTCAGAAATACACCTATTACAAGCCCATTTGTGATGAAGGTAAATGTGTACAAGCATGATAGAAATGATAGATGCACCCTTCAGAGACAAAGGGACCAGAGCTGAAAACATAAAAATAAACCTTCTATGTCATCATATGCTGTGTCATACTCTTTTATATTGCTTTCTTAGAAATTCCTAATGTTTGATTTCCTCTTCGACTATTAACACCGAGCCAATGATTTTTCTGGATAGTATAACCCTAAATGTCACTCCTCAGTGAGTGAAATAATGGTCACTTTAGAGCCCGTTATTATTGTGTGTGAAGTTAGAATTGTTTTTCTCCTTTACACATCACATTTGGTTATGTAGATTGTTTGCCATTCTTTTACACAGTCACTGAGTCCCAAGACCCTTCTGCGGTTCTTCGCTGTGACACACATCCTTAATGGCTAACAATCACCACCCAAACAACAGAATTCTCAGCGCTGATGTTTGCTTCCATTTTCCATATCCCTCACTGCATATCCCTGTATAAACTATAAGTGATCTGTCTCCATTGTGAGAACAGATAGTCTTTCTTTCTTTCCTTTTAGTTCATTAATTTTTCCATGTAAGGACATTTTTTCATATTATGTAGCAATTTTATTTCCTAATAAGCGTTTGGAGAGGAGGCAGCAAAGGCTCTCTGTGCTCTTATAATTAGAACATAACCTTTCATAATCTCCTTCATATAACTTGTTCAGAGTTTTTTATTTCTACCATTTCATCATTGAATCTTCAATTTTTAATAAAGTAGCTTGTTAAAAAATAATTTAGAATATGTATTTGGAACTGCATGCTATATTCTTTATACTGTTTACACTGTGGTACAAATTTGTTGTCTTCTAATCTGTGACCAGTGTGTTCCTACATTGTATAAAAGTCCAGAGTCAGAAACAGTTCATGTTTTAGTGTATCTTGCGTGATTATTAACTTGTTACCACTACAATGTAGATGCTGTTCAAATCTAAAACTCTAACAAATTTTCGTCATACTGTCTACACAGTAATCTTGCAGTCTTTCTTAGAATCATTCTATAAGTATTGCATTTCTTTTTAGTTCTCATCTTTCCTAGTAATTCTACTGATTATAAATTCTACAAAAACTACCTAAAAGGCAATATATAAAACACAATATATATAATACTGTAATATACTGCAATACTGGAATATATAAAGTACTAATCCAGCAAGACAATTACTGTTATTTAACAATTTTTAGCTAAAACTATACTGATCTTTTTATTTTTCTGCTTTTTTAATGTTGTATAATTTCTTTATTAAGATATGCCAGTTAGAAAACTTGTTTGGCTTATAGTCTTAATAATTTTCATAGCTCTTTATTATGTCACTATATCTGTAGGGTTTTGAAACTGAGTCTTAAGTTTTTGATCTTTTTTTTTGTTAGTATTGTCTCTATAAGATGGGGTTACCAAAATAAAATGTAGTATTTAGGAAATAGCATATAGTTTGGAATATTCTAGTTTTTCTAACATACCAACGTTTCTTTGAACTGTATTTCCACACTGAGGAAATATTTCATTGGCACTGGCAGATCAATTTATTTCCAGAAAAGTTAGTTTATTTATAATCTGTATTTGCCTTAAAAGTAGTTCAGATTCCACACATTGCCATGCAGTTGTTTACACTGAGTTTTATCTTTGTCATCTAATTAAATACATTTGTATTGATACATATATTACTCTTTACAGTGCTCATCTGAAAGGACTGGGAGATGTCAAAACATTGAAAATTATTCCTGGATAATTTTCAACACTGTATTTGCACAGCTAAAAAAGGAAGATTGATAGCCTGAGTTTCTAATAATAATCAGTGTCACTTTCACAGATCACATTTGTATCCAGATACTATGAGAAAAAAATTTTGCGGTATAGACGAGGGAAAGGTTGTATGAAAATATGGCAAGAAAGATTGCTGCAGTTTGTTGTATGAAAATATGGCAAGAAAGATTGCTGCAGTTTATTGAATTTCCATTAGAAAATGTGAGGAAGATGGCACAAATAAAGCTAAATCCATGCAAGGACAAAGTGTGTAGAGAATCATAGAATAATTCAATTTGGGAGGGATATAATCTCTCTAGTCCAAATTCTTTTTTTCAAGGAGGGTAAGCACTGGAGGCAGACCAGGTTACTGATGGCTTTCTTACTGCACACATTCTCTACAACCTGTTGTGCTACAAGAGAGTACTCACTATGAAAAGTCTTTTCCTTATGTCTAATTTGAACCTCTTGTTTCAATGGGTGTCCATGATTTGTTGTCCTCCCACCATGCGCCACTGGAGAGTATAAGTCAATCTTCTTCATGACCTTATAGGAACTTGCATCACAGCTTGTTGGAAGGAAATTGGTTGAAAATTGTAAGTGTTAAATGAAAGAGAATACAGGAAAAATCAGAAAGTTGTCAGTTTTAATACCTCTATATCTTGTCCAGTCACTGTAAACAAATACTTGATCATGTGCCTTGAATGTCTTGCTCAGTTATTTCTTGTTAGTTCAGACGAGTTCTTAGATCTTCGCAAAGTTGGTACTTGTTTATTGCTATATTAGGCTGTGCTGGTGAACTTGGATGGAACTGTTGTCCTGGATGTAAAAACTGAGTGAACTCTGAGTCATGTTCATAATAGCTGTGGCTGGACAGTTTAGGGTTTTTTTAGTGTGTGTAATCATAGAAGAAATAGGCCTAAAAAATGCACTTATTTTAATGCCAGCACCACTACTTACTCTCAATATTGCTGCTGTTACAGATATTTCTAATCCTTCTCCAAGTAGGTTTCATTTTGTGGGTTTCTTTGGGTCTTGTTCTTTCTGTGTACATGTAATTATCAGTGGTACCCACATGCATTAAAAAAAAAATAATAATGCTTTTACTTTTTCTTATCTACGAATGTTTGTCTTCTGGGAGTTATTAGTATTCTATAGATGAAGTAGACTCTTTTCTTATGTTTTTACAACACATAGCATGATGTTCTCTCTTCTGGTTCTAAAACCAAGTAGTAATAAACCAGAATTAGTGACTAGAACTGGTGTAACAAAAGGTGTTACAGTCAATACAATAAAGGCAAATTCCGTATGACTAATTTGGTGGCCTTCTGCAATGGGGTTATAGCGTTGGTGGATAAGGGAGGAGCAACTGACATCGTGTACCTGGACTTGTGCAAAGCACTTATCACTGTCCTGAGTGACATCCTTTTTGAAGAGACACAGATTTTACGGGTGGACCACTGAGTGCCTAACGAATTGGCTGGATGGTTGCACTCAAAGAGCTGTGACCACCAGTTCAATGTCCAAGTGGCAAACCCTGCTGAGAGGCATTCCTCAGAGGTCAGTTTTGTGACCGGTGTTGTTTGACATCTTAGTCAGTGGCACAGACAGTGGAATTCAGTGCACCCTCAGCAAGTTTGCCAATAACTCCAAGCTGTGTGGAACAGTCAACACACTGGAGGAAAGGGATGCTGTCCAGAGGGACCTGGACAGGCTTGGGAAGTAGCCCATGTAAACCTCATGAAGTTAAGCAAGGTGAAGTGTAAAGTCCTGCTGCTGGGTCGGGGCAATCCCAAGTACAAATACAGGCTGGGTGGAGAATGGATTGAGAGCAGCCTGGAGGAGAAGGAATTGTGGATGTTGGTTGATGAGAAGCTCAACATGAGCTGGAAACATGTACTTGCAACCCAGAAAGCCAACTGCATCCTGGGCTGCATCAAAATAAGCATGGCGAGCAGGTCGAGGGAGGTGATTCTGCCCCTCTACTCTGCCCTTCTCCAGGCGAGACCACACCTGGAGTACTGTTTCTAGGTCTGGATGCACTATGCCAATTTAGATGGACATGGACCTCTTGGAGCAAGTCCAGAGGAGAGCAACAAAGATGATCAGGGGTGTGGAGTACCTCTCCTATGAGGACAGGCTGAGAGAACTGAGGTGGTTCTGCCTGGAGAAGAGAAAGTTCTGGGGAAATGTTATAGCAGCCTACAGGAAGGATGGGGAGGGACTCTTTTATCAGGAAGTGTAGTGATAGGATGAGTGCTAGTGGTTTTAAACTGAAAGAGGTGAGAATTAGATATTCGGAAAAAAATTTTTACTGTGAAGGTGATGAGACACTGGACTGGATTGCCCAGAGGTGCCCCATTCCTGGGGGTGTTTAAGACCATGGTGGATAGGGCTTTGAGTAACCTGGTCTAGTGGAAAGTGTCCCTGCCCATGGCAGGGAAGTTGGAACTCAATGATCTTTAAGGTCCTTTCCAACCCAAACCATTTTGTGATAATGGTAGGAGGCAGCATGTTAATGTGTTAGAGGAAATTTGCTTGAGCATTTTATGTAGAGATACCCCAGTAATGATAGTTGTATGAATCAGAAAAATTATAATTGCTTTCTGGGAGGGGATGACAAATATACAACTTTCATTTAGGAAGAAATTTTAGCCTTAATTTTTATTATTTTGATGCTTCATGGAATTATTTGATTTTAACTATAATTTTAAGTTTTGTGCTGCCACACAGTTTTCTTAATAAATTCATTGCATCTTCTAGTATCTCTCCATATACAGCAGATGGCCAGTTTTGTTCATGTTGACAAAAATGCCTATTTTGTTTGCTGTATACAAAGGATGTATTCAGCCTTTAAAAGTAAATAGAAACAAATAGCAGTGGTGTTATAGAAACATAGCAATGCTAAGAACAGAAAGAAAGGTAAGGAATAGGGACACAATGATAGTAGTTTAAAAGACATTTGGGGAAGAAAGGAAACGTTTCCCGTGCCTTCAAATTCCTGATTAAATAGGATTATTTTAATTTTGTAATAGAATGGCTTTCAGAAGGCTTCAGTTTCACAAGAGATGGGTGGGAAAGGAAACTCATAATCTTAAGACCTAATATGTAGTGGAAGTGGTAGAATATGGAGAAAATCCATCGTGGAGATCTTGTGGATAAGTTATTACAGTATTGAATGCTCATTTATAACACATGTACATAGTGGATTAGAGGTTCTGAAATACAAAGAATTGCTGGTTTTGTTTTGGAATAGTAGTAGTGATCCATAGTGAAAGGTTCTGTGAAAAGAGTTAAAATAGTCAAGGCCACAGATCTATAAGATGATTACTGTATGTTTTGTTTCATAGAGGTACACCACGAATGTGAACCTCCCATAAAGAAAATAATATGAACAAAAATAACACCAGGAGTCTCAACATCTTAGTGAGTTGCTGAGATAATTCTGTTTACAGTTACAAAAAAGAAGGGGAGATGGGAAGCAAAAATTTGCATCTGTCTGCAAGTTGGAGCATGCCTGAGTGCATCCTTGGGCATTGAGGCATGTGTGGCTCTGCTACTGAACTGGTAGTTTCTCTTGCCACAGTGTTCTGTTCCACCGTCAGCTGCCCTTGAACAATGTATGGTGTTGGCTCAGCCATCAGGACATTTCTCCAGTAGTCAATTTGAATGTGATGTCTTGTTTTGGTAGCTGAGAACAACACTTAACATACAGGGAAGGCTAGTCCTTGCCAGCCAATATTGATGACCAGGAATAGTTAAGTAGTTGAGGCTATGTCCTTCTTATTTATAAATTCTGTCTAATAGAGATTGTTTTATCTATTGGTTCTGAAGAGGGAACAGGTTGGGTATATATGTAGCTAAATAATATGTCCTTATTCTGTGGTCTGGTTTATGGTAGTATATATGCCACAAAAAGATTTTTCTTTTTAAGTTATGTAGCTGTTTCCGTGGCTAATAGAATATTTGTGGGCATTTTCATGCTGATGCTTAGAGTCACTTTTTGAACATATCAGGTGTGAGTGATGCTGAACAAGTCCATGACAGACATAGGGACTTTATTGTTCTAGATCTCCTAAACGTTTGTATGCTTTGGTTCTTACTGTTGTAAGCAGCTATGAAAGGTGCTGGAAAAAGACAGGGTAGCCAGCTAGACTTAAGAGGCATTGGAAAGCCTTAATTTTAATAAGGCAGTCTGCCTCTTTTTAGACTATATTCATTACATCACTTTCTTGAGCTTTATATTGTATTGTTTGACACTTCTGGTTTTCATCTACTTTTTTTTTGCATGCAATATTGTTGGCTATTATTTTTTCCCAGTAAACTTTAGAAAAAAGGATTGTATAGGATGAGGTACACCGAGTGTTCTTCTCTATGTTTCTTTTTAATTGTCACTATGAATGTGACATACCTACCAAAAGCACTTTTGGGGGAAAAAAAGAAAAGAAAAAGTTACTTTTGTAATTGGGCAAAATGAAGTTTGTCCTCTTCCTAATTGTATTTGTTTTGAATAGACAATATCTTTTTATGCCTTTTTAGAAAATCCCATTGAAGGAATTTGAAACCTTTATCATGCACACCCAGACCTGAAAATTGATAGCACTGCCTTTTCTGTTGTCACTACTGTTTTTCGAAAGACAAATAGAATAAGACATGTTTCCAGTCTGTCCGGTACTCTTCTGTGCAAAAGAGCTTGAGAAAGTCTTTCCTTCATCAGAACAAATAATGTGTATGCTGATGTCAGATGTGTCTTCTGTATTCCTAACATTTTAAAAGCCATCGGAAACAAAATACAGAATGTCTTAAATCAGCTTGTCCTTTAAGAGGAACCTGAAATCATTTACTACAATACTGATGACAGCTTCTGAATTTCTCAGTATGTGTCATTCTGTAATGATATCTGTAATCTAAATACTGATTTCCAGACCTTGTCTTTACTGGAGACATAACAATTTCAGTAACACTAAGCTTATTTGTTACAGTGAAATCACTGTGCCTCGTTTTTCCCATTGACTTGTCAAGTTGTTCATCAGATTCTGGAGCTGAAGAATCATTAGAGCATGTAGTCTGTTCTAAACACAAGTTCTCCAATACTAAAAATAATATAGATGTAATTTAAAGCTATACTATATATACCACTACCAACAGGAGTTCCTTTGGGGCGTTCAGTACTTCCTGTCTAGATAACTTTGATTTTCTGGTTCCAAAAAAAAAAAAAAAAAAAAGACAGGTTCATTTTGGTGTCATTATGGCTTCTAAAGTGTAAACCACTAGCATGTGATCAGGGCAAAAGCAGTTTGTCAGGGCAGAAGGAAAAAAAGCTGTCACTACATTCTTCAGTTCTATAAAACTATGATACTCTACTCAAAAGTTAAATGTTTTCTCATTCATACCTAACCCTTACTTTGTTTCAAATACCACGATTCCCCACGTATGAACCTTTCACAATATCCTATAAAATGCAATAGATGTGTATCCTGGCTAGTTTTATATAACCTTGTTTCCCTTTTGTCTGTAGAAATTCCTGTAATGATAAACCCAAATAATTGCAATAGTTTTAAACATTCCCTCCTACCCGTTTTTGAGGGGTAGAGTGTGGAGGATTGTTTTGTTCTTGGAATTGAAAATCTTTCCTAAATTAATCTTTACGTTCAGAGTCACACTGTTGTGTTTTGGTCTAGTCTAAACCTATAACAGGTGTAATAGGTGAATGAGAAGAGACACTCTGTGTGGCATACTAATTCTGTAAGTGAAAGCATTATTTTTCTGTGAAAACATTCTCTCCTCTAAATACTTTCACCTGCCCGTATTCACTTTTACATGTGGAAAGCTCTTTAGAACTTGCTGCTATTTCTAGTGGGTTGCGTAATAAGAACACTGAATAAGAAATGCTATAAGAGGGAATTAAATTATATAGAATTGAAAATTATTATATTTTATAATTTTTTAGCCTGAAACGTAAACGTTGATCTGGACTTCTTTTAGTTTTCAGTGGCTTGTGAACACACATCACATTCTTGGTTCCCATAAGAAATGGCAGGTTCACACATCATACTGATTTGGTTCCTGATCAAGGTGGTGAAATATATTTTAGTCAGGAGAACATTTTCTGACAGATTAGAAAGAAGGCTATTAGACTACTGATCTGTATTTATATGTGTAATATCATGCTGGAAGAAATTCAGAAGCTCTAGCTCTAGGCGTTTATCTTTGCCCAATTTTCTTTTTTCTCTATTGTTTACATGTTTGCTTGTTACTGTTTTGCAGACCTGTTTTCTCTTTTTTTAATATTACTTATCATTTGTTGGGAAAATATTAAAATACACGATCTCTTTTTACTTCAGTACTGCAAGGATGGGAGCAGCTGAAATACAGTAGTGCCAAGTTCTGAATAAGTAACACAAGCTACATGCTTGTGACCAGCATGTCTGTGTTTCATAGCTGTTTCTTCAGTAGCTCTCATGGCTAAAGGTTCCAAATATTGTTATCTACCTGCTTCTCCTAATTTCTGCATGTTTCCTCTTGTCCAATTGACTAGGTTAGATAGGTCTGTACTTGGCTAACCAGATTCTATGTAATCCCATTCTCTCTAAAACAAAGTTGGGTATTTCATTTTCTTTACCAACTCTGGAGGACATAAGGCATACAAGCTGTAAATCCATCTTTCATTCTCATCATTAGAAACACAGTTATACAGATGTGTGTGTGAACTTTACGAGCAAGTGCAAAAAATGTTTGTAACTTATTTGTTGTCTATATAGTACGTTTAGGAATCGTTTGGTTCTGTGACAGAATACTGTCATGCTACTACTGTGTTTGCTGAAAAAGGGATGATATCCAATGTGCACACAAGTTGAGTAATAAGAAATTCCTTAAGTTCCTGTGTTCACATTTTTCTTATTGATAATTTATATTCATTGTCCTATTGCAAAGTACTGTTATAAATGAAAACTTGTCAGTATTGACAAGTCTTAAATGAGTTAATGCCCTCCCCAAATCATTGATTGCTATTCTGAGATATTGTCTTCACTCACTTCTTATACTCATCTTCTCCATTTAAATTTAAGATACTAAAACACTAAACAGCCTAAGTATCTTTTGGTTTTAATTTTCTATGGTTAGTTATATGGAATGAAATCTAGAAAAGTATCAAAGTATCAAGAAAACTGCCACTGTCAGATGATTTTTTTTTTTTAATAATGTATTTTAATTTTTGTTTGTCAGCAGCTAGTAGAAGAAAGCCTCAGTGGGTTTGTAGAGCTGGTGTTTATCATAAGCTACTACTGCAATTTAGAGAAATTTTACTTTGAGTTGTCGTCTTGAAATTAAGCACAGACCTTTAGTTGTAATGAGGACAGTAAATGAGGACTGACATCTTATGCAGGCCTTTTAACTAGAAGAATATGGGCTGCTCATTTATGATTGTTTCTTTCTTTGCCGTAGGAAAGACAGCATTCCTCTGTGGTTTGTAATAAAATGTTTGAGAGTAAGAAACTATTATTTTCAATAGATGATGATATTTTCCTATAAACACAATTCAGTGCAAAACCAAAACAAATTGTGTAGTAAAACCCACTAAAATTTACTCTAGGGACACTAAGTCAGAGTTGTAATATTAAAACAGTTTATCTATAGTGCTGTACGACTGCAGTATTGATTTGGTGTTTTAATGGCTATATAGCCAGCATTGTTGGAGATAAACACTGAAGATAAATTATGTGTATTTAATTCTGTTGCCTTAACAATGTATTTTGTATGTCAGAACAGTGTAGATTGTTGCACAGTTTGAACTATGCCACTCAGGACAGATGGGCCTTAACATTCTTGCCTGTCTACTTTTCACTTTTCCTGCATTCAGTATGTACTAGTCGTTATTTGGGATGAAAATTTCATCAAAGATAATACTTAGAGGAATTTTCTTTAAAATATCTCTATATTTGAAAATGGTTACTTTCAGATACTACAGTTGGCATTAATTTTTCAAAAAGATAATAATGAAAAAATACCTTAAGACTAAAAAACCTAGAGGGAGAAATATTTTCAGTAGGACTTTTCCTTGAGTTTCATGTGTGCTTGGCTTTTCCTGAATAATATTGTTAGCAAAGCAGAATCATCTCTTTTTTGACTATAAAATTAAATGTATTTTTCTTGCTGAAGACAGCGAGGCTGAGAATTACTTCGAAAGATAAAGTAACATGGACTCATGTTTTCCATTGTAACTGCTGTCTGCCTGAAAGAAAACCTATTTTTCTAGTTTTGATTATATTCTTAAAAATAATTCTTGCAAATTCTGCATGCCCACAGCTTTTAGAAGAACTTCAACTAGAATATATTATTTTAATTTATAAAAAGCAAACTGGAGTGGTTTTTATGTATAGGAATTTAATATGATGTTTCATATTTTATGAAACTATTAAATGTTTTTAGATCTATGCTTGTAGCTTTCTTGAAAGATCAAAGTGCTTGGCATAAGCCAAAATCTGTTAAACTTTGTTTCTGTTTATGGTATAAATTAAAACTCTCTTGAGTGTGGTTTGACCTAAGTCTAATTTATTGCTTTACTTGGCCCTGCATCAGGATGGTTGTGGTTTCCCATTCCTATTTCCAGTAGAGTTTTCATGTGTTTTGATTTCAAATCCTTGTAGAGCAGCTGCTCTTTATCTGGGTAGTAAAAACTTTCTCTTGTAGGTTTTATTTTAACATAGAGATACTGCGCTTTTTGGTTTGGGGTTTTTTGTTTGGTTGGTTTTTATTATTTTTGTTCAAATTAAACTGAGATCTATTTGTGTATGCAAAATGATGCATATGTGTATTAAAATTTAGAATTTAAGTTTAGATGTTGTAGCAGCTTGTTTTTGAGTTAAGACATTTTCCAGTTCAAATCAGTACATGAAGAATCTTTAATTAGAACCATGGTGAAAATTTCCTATAGGTAAATCTTTTCTTTATTGATGACAAAAGATAGGATGAAAGCAAGACTGCACCACTCTTTTGTTTCTTTTACATAAATTCCAAACCTGTCTGTTAATGAAGAAGAAACATATGTTTAGCTTTAAAATGTGTAATCATTAGCAGATTCTAGTTTTTCACCCGATTTCATTGATAGCAAATTTAATTATTGATTGTGAATCATTGTTCCTCTTTCTAAAGCTGTAATAGGGAAAAGCTCTTTATTTACGTTAAAAAAAAAGAAAATAAGTGTTTAAGGTTTTATACGTGTGTGTGTGTGCATCTATGTATATGTGTGTCTGTGCAAGTGAGGGAGTCTTCAATAAGTGTGATCATTCAATATTTTCTGTTTTTATATGTGCATTGTTCTTTTATGAACCGACAGTTTTTAACTAAAAAATGAGAAATGTGTGCAGTTAGCTGTAAGAGGGAAGGTTATCCAGGTATGTGAGCTGGTTTTACTTTTGGTGTCAGTAATCTTTGCTCTAATCCTAACTCACCCATTGATTTGATTATAAAAGAAGCTGGAAGGGTTACATGAGTTGATACGCAGTGGGAATGTATGGTATGAAGGTATAGCACAAGTGCCCAAAAAACATTTTAGTACTAAATTAAATTAAGACTCATTTGATTAAACTTAATTTATTTGGACAGTGGTTGTGGGTTTTATTATCTGGATTTGTTATTAAGTGTAGCGATTAACAGTCTGTAGTTAAACATACTGTTTAATGCAGAGTCCACTGAACTGATTAGAAGAGTTCTGTTTTGGATTATGCCTTTAGCAGTGCTTATCCATTCAAACAAACCTTACAATTTAATCATAAGTGTAGAAATGCTGATATTTGGGGATTTGTTGACACAAACAGGAACAAGAGGCTCTAAAGCAAGGGTACCATTACTTGACCCATTTAAAGAACATATTTTTAACTGCTTATTCGTCTTGTGACGGTGTTTTAAATCCCAACTAGAGCAGGACATTCCAAAGACAGTTGTGATAAGATTGGTTCCACTGAATTCTCAATTTAAATTTTAAACAAAATACAGGTGGATGATTGTGAAGTAGGTGAAAAGAGGATACAGTAACAAATGATAAGGTTATTTTAGACAGATGTCACAAAAAGACACATTATCAGGTAGTAAGCATTATGGTTACACACATACTTAATACATGTTAAGATGCTAATTTTGTGTCTTTTAACTGTAAGTTTTTTCAAAGCAGTAAAGGACAAAATTGGAAGGGATATACAGGTGCTTATGGGATAAGCAATTGAGTGAGTGTTCATGACAGAGTAAAAGACCAGGATGGTAGCACAAAACAAATTACATGGTGAAAATATTTCATTTGGTATAGTAAAGGATGGAAAGCACCACAGCAGATCTGAAGTGAAGAAGAGAATTTTGGGGCAGAACTGAGTAGAGTAAGAAAATAAAGTAGTAGAGGCAGCATTTTAATAAATGTAAAAGCAGCAAAGTTAGAGAATGAAAGTTAAATAAAAAGAGGTGGCTGATTCAGAACTATACCATAAGAAAGCAGACTTTCAGAATTACTTTGATTGTATACATTAAGCAGAAAATCTTGTGGGTTTGAGCTGTTACACAAAAATACTGAAATGTAAATGCAGCTTGGATATGAGACTTAAAAGATTTATTCACAATATACATTTGCCTAGAAGAACAGGAAGCAAAAGGCAAGAAGAGTTAAATTTCTGTTTTATTTTATATAATGTATCAATGCACAGTTCTTCAGTTTATAACAACTTAATTTTGTAAGTAACACATGCATTTTTATCTTACAGAAAAATAATTCCAGGAAGCTGGAAATAACATTACAGGAGTCAAACATGACATTAAAAATGTAAATTATTTTTATCAAAATGAACTTTTGTCTTTTTTTCCCCTCTGGTATACTAGAAGTATAAATGGCAATTGCAATTTAATGCAAGATTAATTCTTTCATTGTACAGGTGATGGGCTTTTTTGAAGACTTCACCTTTAAAATAATTAACCAAGTAAGTAATTTGGAAACTGACCAGGTCTCATTTTTTAAAAAAAAAGACAGCACTGTGATAGGCAGCCTGCTGTAGCTCATCCTGCTTTAGCAGGGGGGTTGGACTTGGTGGTTTCCAGAGGTCCTTTCCAACCTCAACCACCCTGTGATTCTGTGAAATATATACCTGTGTTGTGAAAAACAAAAATTTTATTAATGGAAACAGATGGATGATGATCATCTGATTCTAGCACAGTCTTTGGCAGTAACATAGTAATTATTAAGTCCTGTCCATTTTGAATTATTTGGTTTTGGGGGTATTTTTTCCACTTTGCAGATGAAGCTGGTGGGGGTTTTTTTGGTTGGTTTTTTTTTT
>VXBJ01006613.1:129327-159460 GCA_013400055.1 Nycticryphes semicollaris | reverse complement strand
CACAAAGAAAATTAACCTACCTCCTTATTCACTGTGAGATTATAGAGTGGATTTTCTTCTGCTCGTTTTGCTTTCCAGTCCTGTCATTTCAGGGGCACACCTTTCTGAGTTTGAAAAGGAGCAATTACACTCTCCCATCAGGAGGTTCCTTCTGAAAGAGAGTATAGCAGGCAGGCAACCTTCTTCTCTCCCATTCCAACCGTAACTGTTTCAGGAAAATGTAAGATGCCGAACGAGTTAAACTAAAAATTTCTACCATGTATCATTAGGGAGGAGTTACACAGACATGTCTAATAGAAGATACAGAGGCAATACATAAGGGAGGATATTTTTTTAATTCAGGTGGGCAACATGAAACTTGAAATATTTTTAAATTTTCCTGATACAGCAGAATGATTAAGCCCATAAGGAACTAGGACTAGAGTCAGGAAAACTGCATTGATTAGTGGGAGATATAGTTAGAATTAATTCCAGAAATTCTGAAAAGCCTAACGTCTTAGTAATGTGTGTTCACTTTTCTGAGTTCTGTTGTTTTATTAGTGTAACAAATATTTGCTGTTGCAACCATTTTTTAAAATAGCCTGCTACATAAGCATATAAAAGCTGCTGTAAGGAACTTGTCTTGTCTTTTAACTACATGAAATTAATGTTGTATTAAAATAATATTTTTTCAGCAGCTAATTATTAAAGGAAAATAGAGATTATGGAATAAATCCATAGATTTGAGAGTTAATGGCAGTATTTATGACTTATTATTTTTTTTTAATGCTTTAGTTTTTATCTTTTACCTTATGATTACCTAGGATTAATTCCAGTAGAATTTAACTGCATATAGTCAGGACAACACACAATCACCCTGTTTACCAGCATGTAACAAACTCAGTGGTAACATCTGCTTCTGAAGTTTATTTCTGATCATCCTGACTTCAACTGCTTGCCTTGGCACAGGAAAAGGGGAAATCTAGGCAGGAAACTGGAACAAAGAACCTTAGAATGACCAAAAATAAAATTCCATTTGAATACGTGTTAGAGGAGGGAGCAGTTTGCTGTGTGTTTTTCTGCAGTTATAGGTGTTTTGAATAAATTAGGCTGTCTGACCTTTAAATTATATTGCACAGACTTTGTATTGAGAATTTTTTTCATCTGTCATGTTGTATCCTCGCTATTTGTGTTGACCAGCCCTTTCTTCTAAAATGTGCTCATGCACGTTACCATACTCACCATTTGTAAAAATTTCCAAAAGTAAGGTATGTCAGAAGTCAAATCCGTTTAGACCTGTGGTGTGATCGTCGTCGATGCGGTGATATGGCACTTGCACGCTGTGGGAATCCCATTGAGGAGTGGCAGAATTACCATGCAGGTGGTGGGAAAAGATTAGCGCTTCGTATGCACAAACAGGAAACAGGGTTTCAAAAGCAGGAAGCGAGTCCTGAGCCGTGATAAACATAATTGCTGCTTCTCAGAGAGCTGCTGAACTCCCACTTAGGCTCCTTACCGTTAGGATGATGTCGAATGTCTGTGGGCAGTGTGCTGAAAGAAAATGTGACAGAACAGCTGCGTTCATGAAGGTGGTTGCACAGTTTCTTGACACATGAAAGACTAGACAGTTCATTCTCGAAATACTGTATTTGTATTTTTGTAATTTAGAAGAAAATGGTGAAAGTATCTTGAAAGTATTGGGTGTGCAGGGACTTTGTTGCCGTTGGGAGGTGGATTGGAATGGGTGGAATCCTTTTGTGGTTCCGAAGGCACTGCGTCTTTTTATTTAGAGAAATTATACATTGTGCTTTTGAATGAAAATTGTTTCTATATTAAAATACTTTTATGTTTATCCAGTCTAAAAATCTGGCAATCTGAAATTTCAGTTCTGTTCCTCATCACAAGAAGTTGACATAATGCATTTCTCTATTACTTTATGGACTCCGGTCTAAAATAAATTTAACCAACACCTCCTTTTGTTAAAAAAAAAATCAATACAGAGCTGGAATAGGAAGGGGGGTTGGCCAATGCTGAGGATATATAGCTGTGAGGAGAAGCCAGGTCTTTCCTGGGAAAAGGTAACTGATTACTTGTTTTCCTTTTTTCTGGATAAGCAAAAGAAATGTTAAGAGAGCAGCTAACTGTGAATTGTGACAAGCAGAATTTTAGAAACTGTGTTCTGAGTTGAGTTGCTTACTACTTGCTGAAACCTACATGTTATTTGGTAGGTTTTAACATACTGTTTGCATATTTTGCCTTTTTTTGTTAAGGAAGATATTCATACATCTGCCAATGCGTTGGTGGCTATGTTTTTGTGTTGTCTTCATTTCAGATGCAGTTTGCTAATTATCCTCATGAGAGTCAGTCCCCAATTAGTTAGATACCTGATAAATTTGAAGACATGCGTGACAGGTTCATTAATTGAGGACATTCTTCACATTTGGTGAAGTTGCATAGAGTTGTATGAATAGCAGTAAAATTTGAATGTTGCAATCCTAAACGCAGGTTATATTTATACTTTGAAGGAACTTTTCCTTAAGTCTGACATGAAAATTCAACATCAATGAAATTATAAAATTATGTCTATTGTTTGAAAAATACTGATTCACTGGTAGAATCTTTGAATGCATTAAATTGATACATAAATCCCCTAAATTAAGTTTTAATCTCTGAAGGCAGAGCAGTAATGTGAGGATTGTTAGGCCTCTTAAATTGTTAACAATGGCATTGTCAGATTTTCTTTTAGAGCTCAGGCCTGCTTTCAAATACACATGGATTTGGTTAGGGTAGGAAGGACTTGGTATACAGTTCTTGCTCCTAAACAAGAGGGTATGTTTTAAGCAATTTCAGGGAATCATGCTTGGTATGATAATAGTCAGCATTCAGTTTTACTTTACAGACACCTACTAATGACTGCAATTTCAGAACAGTATGTGAAAATGTGAAAGAGGGTTCTTTTTTTTTAATTATGGGTAGAGCGGTATCTTGCATTAAGACTGCTCAACACTGCCTGTATATAGATTCTGCTTTTAGTTGCTCATGACTTTTCTGACTCTGCCCATAAATAACTTTCAGAAATACGTGCCACATACAGGGAAAACTGTAATAAATATCTATACAACCTTTCTTCTTAGCATCTAACATGAACAAATCTAATTGAATTGTAGGCATCTATATTTTCACTTTAGCAATGACTGTTGATACTGATTAAAAAGTCTTACAACTTAGTGTGTTTATTTAACAGGGCTAATGAGCCTTCCTGAGCTGATATATTAATGCAAGCACATTGCTAGTTGTACTCGTTAGCTGAAAGTGACCTGATTCAAATATGTGCCAATGTACAAAGTTCCAGTGTACAGCATATACTGGGAAAAGAATCCTGCAGGTCTGTCACTGAATGCTTATAGTTAAATGATCTTCCCAAATTACGTAATGCATCTCATTAAGACTCTGCACAGAGGATTTTCTTGGTATAGCTTGCAGTGTTTAAGAATGTGATTTTCTTTATGCTCTTAACTACTATTTTCATGTAGTTAAAGCTTTGCTTTGGATACTTGGCAGTCCTAAAGTTGTTTAGTTGTTCTTCGTGCAAACCATCAAGCTATATGGTTTGTTACTGTATCTTATAAATAGTCACTATGAGAAAGGTTCTTCTCAATTATCCTCAAAGATTGTATATCAACCTAATTAGCGTCTTAGAATTAAATTTCCTTTCATATAGATACAGGATATAGTGTATACTTTGAAAAGTTGCTTTACCTTGTTACAGCCCTTTTCTAGAGAGAAGAAAAACAAAACACCCAACATATAGCTGTTGAGTAAGATGCAATTCAGTTACATTTTTAGGAGCAAGAGCTTGAAATTTGGCAGATATTTACACGTAGAAAATGTATTTTTGTTTTCCTTGTTAAAATTTGTCCATTATAAATCTTAAAAAAAGTTAACATATGGTCGTTAAAAATGTGTTACTTTCACTACAAAATTATTAGATTTTTCTGTGGTCACACAGCATCACAGGATAATTGAGGTTGGAAAGAACATCTAGAGATTATTTAGTCTAAGGCTGCTACTCAGAACAGGGTCAGCTAGAACAGCATTATGTCAGGTTTTGAGTATATCCACTCATGAAGGCTGCAAAACCTCTCTGAGCAGTTTGTTCATATGTTCTGTCACCCTTACACTGGAAAAGCTTTTCCTTTAGTTTAAATTGAATTTTCTGTTTCAATTTGTGCCTGTTGCCTCTTGTTCTTTCAGTGAGTATGACTAAAAAGAGCCTGGGTTCAATTTTTTTATTTCCTCCCACCAGGTATTTATATACATTAGCAAGATGGTGATGATGCTCTTCCTAATGCAGGTTAGGGTGCCATTGGGCTTCTTTGCTGCAAGGGTGCATTGCTGGCTCCAGGTCAGTTTGGTGTCCAATGGGCCTGTGTGGCCTGTTCTGCAAAGCTTCTTTCCAACTGGGCGACTCCCAGCTTGTATCGATACACAAGGTTATTTCTCCCCCTGTGCAGAATTTTGCACTGCATTTTGTTGAACTTAACAAAAAATTTCTGTTTCCTCATTTCTCTGCTAATGAAGATGGATATTGGCTCCTGTTTTGACCCCTGGGTTACATGCACTGTAAGTTATTACCCTCCAGCTGGACTTGAACCTAGCAGTTCAGCTAGAGTTTTCAAGTTCAGATGTTCAGTCCTCCTAAGACTATCTGAACTGAAAAGATTGTTCTCTAGAAGCAGCAGGACAAACTTTATTTTAGACAGCCTTTGTCCTTTTTTTCCCAACAATATAGCTGATCCAATGGCAAAAAACATTCTCTAACCCTTGGCTTACATGTGTCTTTAGACCATTTTATCTACAGCAAAATACCATTTGCCCTGCAGTGTCTGTTCATGGCTACCAGGAGTCTATTATGGTTTTGGCCACAGAAGTATGGATCAGGCAAATTTGTTTCCCACCTCTGAACTTTGATCCTCACCATTAAATCAAGGAGGTATGGGGAAAGAAGAGACTGTATGCAGAGTAAGGCTTATCTGGAGAAGGTGATGTTCAGAATGAGCTGGGGAGCCTGGGACAGTGCAGTGGGGAATGCAGGATTGTAGGGCAAGGGACAAATTCTGTTATGTGGGAGGAGCAGGGTGAAAACTGACTCAGGTCATGAGTTCAAAACAGTGTGAGACTACACTGTGCACTTCCCAAATTCCAGTGCTGAAATACTAAGTTGCAACAGCGGCAGCAAAGAGCTGCGAAGTCCATGGACAAAATGTATGCTCCTTACATACCTATAGATAAGAATGGATAGTAGTCTTCAATCACTAGTAGTGGTGATCAGAGCTCAAGCAATAGATAACTAACCTGCAAACCTAAGAAAAAAAAAAGAATTACTTTGATGGTAACCTATTTTGAGACAAGATGATGTGAAAAGAATGACACAACTAGAACAGGAATTTGAAAAGAAATACAATTATGGAAGCTAACAGAGATTTGCATTTTTAACTAGGATTTAGTACTCTCTTATGTTTGCAAAACTGAAATCTTTTCATTGAAATAGCATTAACTAATTTGCCTTACAATTCCAAATGAATAAGTTACTTTGTTAATAAAAGTATTTTACATCTTCTTAATAATACCCATATTGAACGTTCAGTAAGTAACTTGCTTTTTCTCATGAAATTGGATGAAAGAAATAAAACCTGTTATATTTGGTTAAAAGCTGTGTATGTACTAACATTAAAAAAATAGAAAGCATCGGACCTTAAATTCTTGGACAATTAAATTCTTGTCCTCAGCGAACAATTGATAACCATTTAACAGCAAGAGTGAGCTTTCTTTTCTTTCTCTAAAAATGTATAGTTCTGTGCTTCATTATCCAGCAAATTCCACTTAGTTGTGTGGTGACCGATTTATTGAATGAAGACACCAAAATATTAGAGAACTGTTTTTCATGTATTGTATTAAAATTATTTCAATCTATTTATTTCTCGTGGCAGTTAAAAATCCAATTTTTAATATACTAATTTTAAAATCATTACAGTGTGTCTTGAAAATAAGTCAAAACATGGTAATTATGTAAAATAACATGAATGTAGTATTTTTTGCAAAGGTAATTGCATACTTGAATAAACTTAAAAACTTAGATAGGCACTTGACTCATGTAACAGAACATAACACATGAAGAATATGAGGAAGCCAAATGTGACAACCTTATCCTTTTGCAGAAATGAAACAAAAGTTGAGGATTTTACCTAGAAGGTTAATGCAGGTGAGACAAAATCATGTTGCGTACAGTTACAATCCTTAGCATAGCTGATTAGGTGAGTTTTCTTTTTATCTGCATTTGAATAGGCATGACTACTGGGTGAAACTGCTAAACATCTGAAAACTAATTGGTTGCTTGGGGTTTTGGGGTTTGTTTTTTTTTTGAGGCTCCTTGTGCAATATTAAAATCACTTCTCAAAATTTTTAGTTTCCCCATACCATAATTCATTCTGCATAATGACATCACACTAGTATAATCCTTCACTGTGTTGGAAAATGGCCGATAAACTGGAGAAAGTGAAACAGAGTAAGTAAAGTACTCTTCTGTTGAGGTGACATGATTTTGCCACTTAGCGTTTTATGACTGACTTATCGCATGCTGGTTGGAGCTATCAGAGAAGTAATTCACCTGACATGGCTTTTCAGCATGCTCATCAGCAGCCAAAGACAAGCAGCTTTTATACCTTGATGTATTTCCGGATTTGTTCAGTTGTGATTCCTTTCAGTTGTTTTGGAATATTTGGCTCCTTTGTTTTTCCAGGTATCTGTTATGAATAATTTAAAACTCACGAATAGCTTCTTGAGGTGGGTGAATATTTTCAGTGTAGCCCAATTAAGTGAGGTCAATTTAATTTTAAACCTCAGGTGAACTTTGTCGACATTTATACTAAATAGAACTTTATTAAAACTTTGAGGTTTTGAATTCAAATACTAAATTTCAGGTTTTAAATTATTTTTATGAGTGCTTTTTATCTTAAAAATAATATAATGTTTTAGAAACATATATTGTTGATACTATGGACTCTACCTGATAAGAGTATGAGTAAGGTTAAGGTTTTCCTGTATAATATTCCCTTCATTTTTCACTTTATTCATTGCCATTGGAATTAGAACGTCTCCCATGCGTTATCTTTCATCATCTAGTGACAGAGATATAAAAATAATTTATTTAGGTAATAGTGTTTCTGCTCCTATTCTCTGCCCCACGTAATAGCAAGTACATTAAATGTAGTATGACTAGATTTCTCTCGTACAAATTGTTCATATGGACCCTGTATACGTGTCTCCCATTGCACTTAAGGAACTGTAGAGCTAAATTGTACCAGCGTCATGATTTTGAGTGGTTCCCATTGTTTTAGTGGGACATATCTTTTGAGCAAGGAAGAAAAGGCTCTTGGCCATACTGCTAAATAGAGCCTGATTCTGACCTCCCCTAAAGAAATCAGGAGTAATTGCACTTAAATCATAAAACCAGTGCATCAATGATCTTTCCCAGAACGATAGAATTTTAATAGACATTAAATTACCTCAGGGATTTATAATTAATCTCTGTTTATGGGGGAAAGAGCTCTGGTTTACATAGAAAGTAAATAAGTTTCAACATTTGTCAATAACGTCTTATTCACAAAAATTCAGTATGTTTGAGTTCAATATATATTTTTAGAATCTGGTATGACTCACTCTACAGTGTACCCTGATGTTGAAACATAAAGGTTACAAGCAATTCAGAAGCCCACTGCTTAAAATCTAAGTCTTATTAATCCAAAATTATCATGAGTGTGAGCTGTTTTCAAAAACAGTATGAAGGTCACCAGCTCAGCTTCACTGAGACATACAAAAATAATACTGACTCAAGTAGAACCATGTCTGTTAAAAACAAAAGAAACTCCACAAGCCCATATCTCTTAGAGAGCAATGAGAAAATCCAATTTGCTGATTGTTACCAGTTTTTACTCTTGAGTTTTGGTGGTGGTTTTTTTATTTTCTGGAAGGAAAAAAAAAAAAATCACTGTTCCTTTAAAAGGAAATTAGTACCTTGGTCCATTCAGGGAAACTAGGGCATGTATGCAGCCTGTGTTCATTGTGAATCACTTGAGCATATTGCACTAATCAGATTGTATTTCTTTAATTTACTGATATGATTTAAAACTACCTGATTGGTTGAATGCCAATAGACAGAGAACTGTAGAATTTTACTTCTGTGAAAATGAAGCTATTTTTAGGTGGTTTTAGCTCCTGTGTTTTCTTTCAGAGCCGAGCTGCTTAGTTACATTTCTGGAGATCATGAAGAATAGCTATTGCCATAAATTGGGACAAGTTTGTTCTATTAAGTATAGGTTTTTATCTATTATTTTAAAAATAAATACAGTTGTACAAAGGTGTTTTGTTTTGTTTGGTTTTTTTTTTTTTAAATTAATAAATGGTTGTAAGAGTCACTTATTGTTTGTATGCTATAGATAATGTTCAACATGAACAAAAGGCAGCACAACGGGAAACATATGCTATAGTAGTTAGTTCACGCCTGCCAACCACTTTGAATAGGCTTCGAGATAGTATCAAAGAGGGAATTAATTAATTGTTTATACTATTGAAACTCTTTCTGCAAAATCTGACCCTTTACATTTCTTTTGTTGCCAGGACACTACTTTGAAAAATGACTTCCTATGGTCATACTTTTACTCAGTTTATAAATGTAAACATAATCTATATTCAGGTCACACTTTTACTCAGTTTATAAATGTAAACATAATCTATATTCACTGGTCCTGCTGTTCATTTCACAAGAACACTTTTGAGGTTTGAAGATGTAAAGAAATTTCTCATCCTAACAAAATTCCAGTTTCAGATATATTTCTTAGTGTTAGCTGAATAAATTAAGATACTAGAGTCAATACTTTCCAAAACTAAAGTAAGAATAAAATAAATGGATAAAGGAGGATGGTGAGCGGCAAGCTTTGAACAATATTTCTTATATTAAATAAATTGTATCTAATGTAACAAAACTGAAAGAGTAGAGAAAAAGAAAAAAAAAGAAACAAAAAAAGACTTAAATGGGAACGTGGAGTAGTGCTTCAGTAATTCTGCTTTTGGTTCTGCATATATACAGGGCTTTTCTACCATGGTTTTTACTCCCTACTTCCTCAACAAAGTTTTGTCTAATTCTGAATCTCTCTAAAGTTGTCATCAGCTTGTTTTATTGAGGGGAGTTCACATATGTCATACAGGCCATCCTTTGGATTTTATATTCTTTTCCAGAAAGGGCCAGTGCCTTTGTTATCATATACAAATGTGCCAAAGTCAGTGCTTATGTTTTGTTGGTAAGATCCTGAATGTTTAAAAGTGTGTAGAGAGGGATGTGACTTAACTACCTTAGCTAGATAAACAATAGTAAAAGAATATGAAATTAAAATTTATCATAATTCATGTATATCTGACACAAGGTTTCTTTGTGCTTTCCTTCTAAATCTTTGACACTAACCGCCTCTTGGAACAGGGTACCAGATTTGGTAAAACACTGATTTTAACCACTTTGGGTATTCTTATATTTCTAGTTTTTACTTTGATTGTGCATTTACACTGTTTCTCTTGGATTAAGGCTCTGACAGACATGTGGCCAGGGAGTAAAAATCAGTCAATTGAAGCTGTTACTGCCTACAGCTCTGGTGGTCAACTTTGCTGTCCTCAAGACAGAAGTGTATGATCCACTCACAAATCAACTCCTAAACTGCCACAGGTTTCAGCTAAGGTAAACCAGTTCCAATTTTGGTTTATCCTGCTATTTCAGGCTGAAAACTGAAGGTTCAGGAGTTCATTTCTAATCTGATCAGATGATACTGTTTTGGGGGCAGCAGCATCTGTCAGAAGGGGGTTGTGTGCAACTGGGGTAATAACTGATTTAGCCGTTTGTCCGATTTTAGTCTCCTGCATGTTTGTCAGGAGCTTCAATGTCTGCACCTACACATAGAATTACTGGATGTTACAGTTTTTTTATTTATAAATTCACCAACAGTCTGATTATTTTGAGTACTCTGCAAAATGTAAAGCTCCCCTCAGTGTCTGTTTTCATTCACTGCATTACTTTTAAGTAGTAAATACAGATTACCACATTCATGGTGTAACAATCCACTGCTAACAGCCTGTTTGCCTAGAGCTAAGCTATTGTTTGTACTTTGTCAGGACAAAAGAATATATCATTTTATGGTACAGAAAATGCGTTTTCCTCTATTTTGAAATGTAATTCTTTCTAACTTTAACATGTTCAATTTCTATTATAACAGTCTAGTGAAATCCTCATTCAAAAACATATTTCTCATATTTCTAATCTTAGTTATCTCAGCAAAGTGGTTTTGGAGTTTTAATCTAGAAATGCTGGTATTAGAAGAGAATGGTGCACAGATAGATGAAATACTATGAATTGGTATTGTAAATAAACTGACAAACTAGTCTGCTGTAATATTGAGAGTTACTCTATATCATGGCTGAGAACAATAAGCAATATAAATAAAATGAATAGTATTGAATCAGAATAAGAGAGCTTTGAAAGGAAGCCCGAAGTAATAGTCCATATATTTTTGGCAAGTACCCTTATGAAAAGGCAGTTAACAAAAGTAAATGAAAGTGAAAAAAAGAGAATTGTAACTTAACAAACTTGATTAGATTTTGTAAATGCACTGTGATAAGACTGTTTACTGTATTTCTTAGCATAAGCTATTTCAAAGGTAAAATCATTACTGTTGGTCTTAGTTAAATAACGACCATTACTCTTGGTCTGCTTATAATGTAATGTACCAACCAAACAAAAATGTAATTGTGTTTGTCTTTAAAAGTTACTGTTACTGTAGAAACAGCTTTAGAAATAGTTTTGGAAAAACATGGTTGATTTAAAAAAAACCCTGTTCCTGATGTATTAAATTATAAATCTTGGACTTCATGTGGGTGCCTGCATCTCATGGCAAAGTCAATGAAAACTGAAAAATGTCAATAACTGGTGGAATCAGACTGTATAGATTTAATTTTTTTAAGTGATTTCATATGATAGGAAAAATCAGAGTTTTGTAAGCCAGCTTGCCTAATCCTTGAAGATTAACTGCATTCAGTGTGATTACTCTTTCTGTGAGCCATTTTAATCACTGTTGTGAGGAAAACTGAATGCATCAGTTACTGTACAAATGTAACTGCTCTTAAAATCTTGTCCCTAGAGTCTGAAGCACCTTGAGAAGCTTAATAGTTCTGCTGCATAAATTGGTCGTAGTTTTTTTCTTTTTTTTTCCTGGCTAATTTTTATATTTATTTATCTTTACCTACTGGTTTTATATTTATATAAATGCATATGCACTCTTCCCACAATGGCAAGAAGTTTAATAACTAACTTGATGTTAATGCATTTGTGCTTCTAAAAATATTTAATATATTATTTTGGTTATTTTTAAAATGTTTATTATTGTGCTTTTATTTTCTTAATTTTCAGTAAGCACTGATAACTTTATGATATATTTTTTTAAGAAGTGTGTATTGCAGAAAAGACTTATTGTTATCAACTATTGCCTAAATTTTGTAAGTAGGTGTTTCCAAAGGATAAGTGACCTGGACCAATGTTACTGATATTTATTGTAAAAATTTGTGTCTGAAATCATAAATCAGTATAGTTAATTTTCTCTCCACCACTCTTTGTCAAATGTGATTAGATGATATGTTTTGCATGCAATATTAGACAATTAACACCGTATACACATGGATGCTATTATAAAAGGTAGCAGGTAAATAATTCATTGATTCCTGCCTTCTAAATAGACATGTTCTCAGTGGAAAAATATCTGGGTTTGTAGGGGTTTTAGTGGACTGATTTTAGTGAGTGTAAATCAGTAGCAGGTTTTTGAAACCTTTGTTTATGCATTCAGCCAGGCAGCATATGACATCTATCGTTAATCTCACCTGCTGCCATTGCCTGTTCCTTCTCACCTGCTGCTATTGCCTGCTGTTACTTACTTGACTTTCAAAGGAAGCTAAGGTTGGTGGAACACAATTAAGAGAAGCAGGTTTTGATTGATTGATAGATATTTAGTTAGATTCTTTGGTTAAAGCCTCAGTCTATTTTGTGAAGTTTGATCTTTATTTTTGAAGAAGCGGCTGGAAATTTTGGCTGCTGGGGACTGTTTGTGCTTTCATTTCTGTTAGCGTGGACGTTGGGTTAATGAAATAAGGTACTTTTTTTTTTTTTTATTAACAATCTTCCTTCCTTTTTCTTTCTTTTCTCCCTTCCTGTGTTTTTTAAATTATTTTTCTTCTGATTACAGCCCATAGATGCAGAGCAGTCAGTAGCAGTGGGTGGCAGTCATAAATCCATAGATGCATTGTCATAGATTTCTGTAGCCCGGCCACCTGCTGGTACAATTACCAGCTTAAAATCAGCTGTGGAATTTGACAATTTGGAGGAGGTTTTTACAAAAATCAAGATTTTTAGGGAGATATTCTTAGCATTTGTAACTCATTTCTCTCAAAGTCAAGGGGCTGTGGCCTTTAAAAGCATCTGTTAATCTTTTTGTTCCAAACTGCATTTAAATAATACTTGAGAGATTGTTTTGATAAGGCAACAGAGCAATTATGTTGATACACTAGGTACTGCACTTGTTGTGCAGTAGAAATCATGAGGGTTTTAACTGTAAATTACTTTCTTGTCATTACATCAGCTTAGTGTAGATATTAATAAACTGTATACAAAAATACTGATAACACTGGTACTTCAGAATGCAGCAAACAGCTTTTTGTGTTTGTATTATCCCAGAATAAAAGGCTCTGTTTGTGCAAGGACTAAGGTGAAATGCAGTTTTTCACAATTCTTCCTTGCCACACCCATAGCTCTGCTTTTCTTCTCTGGCAGCATACATACCTTTTCTATGCTTTTTAAACTGAGGTTGGCTCTAACTTGTGGCAGACTTGATTATCTTTTCAGCTACTGTCTTCTCTATGTTCTTTTTCTTCACAGGAGCATAAAATATGTCTGAGTCAAGGACCTCATGGGTTGCCATTTAGCTGTGAACTCTGATCTCTGTCTGGCTTTGTTTCAATTTGAGTTGAAAAATTACAAATTGTATTTTAACTTTTCTTCGTATTACTTTTGCAACCAGGTCTGGATTTTGTCTGTGTCAAAAGTTCTTCAAATACCTCGTGTAGGATTGTCCAATATGTGTGTATAACTGGAGTATATAACACATATATTGGTATTCTGACAAATCCTGCTCGAGGAAAAGCAAGTAGTAAAGGACTGCTATGGGGAGTTAAAACATAAACTGTTGTGTAAAATAAAATTCTCATGTATCCTTTCTAGGAAGAAGTAGTTGAGTACTGCACTACTTGAGTACCTGAGAGTGTTTCACACCATTCTTTATAGAAAAAAAAAAAAAAAATTAGTCCTAGTTATGGCATCACTGATTTAGATAGTAAGACTCAGAATATTATTTTGAAGTAGCTGGCAGATAACTAAATCTGAATTTTATTTTAATATGGTTTTAATAATTAATGTAGCAATCAATAGAGTATACTTTCACAGAGATGATTGATTGAAGTATCATTTAATTGCAACCTTTAATTAGAATTGAAGGCTTACCACCCTAGCTCTTGTCTATTATATTAATAATTACAAAATTGATTTATTTCCTTTTTAGTTTTGCTCCACTAGGGAACTATGTGGCTCAAATTCACATCCTTGCAAATGAAGGTGATTTCTTGACAGTGGCGGTATGGTATTGGCTCTTGGTTATATGTGTAAAAATATAGGCAGGTAGACTATAGTTGTTAGTATAATTCAGTTTCATCATGTCCTATCCAATTATTTATTTTAGGCAGAGTAAAGTAACAGTGGCAGTTACTGGGCTGTTTTGCTTCTATATTTGCTGTTTTGTTTTTCTGCTAGATACTTCTTAGTCAAAGAAAATGAGGGTGGGTCTTTATAGTGATAGTTGCAAAAATGCCTGGTGGTTGATACAAAAAGATACAAGATACTAACATTATCAAATATGGTTTGTTGTTTTTTTTTTTCTTCAAACACTCTGTTCATATGGGTTTTTTTTCTTACTAGTCCATTCATATTAAAGATTTAATGAATTTTGGACAGCAGCTCTTTTTTTTTTTTTTTTCCTTATAAAATACTTTGGGAAGTGTGTGTGTATCTATACATATTTATATTAAAATATCTTCCTTCCCTGTGAACAAAGGAAACCCTCGCATTCATCCTTTTTATTTTTGATTGCACTACTTTCTTTTCAACATCCATTTGCTTAACTAAACCACCAAGATCTAAAGAATACAGTGTTCTTTTTCTGATGCTGAAAAAAAAACAAAGAAAAAAACAAAAAACCTGTCTGAATCCTTTGTAGTGGATTTGCTGAAAAATGTAGTTTGCTTTATTTTTCCATGCCCTCCAGGTGACCTGTAAATGAGATACTGTAGTGTTGATTAGCAAAACTAGTGTTATCTTGCATTCTGGAAGACATACTGTAACCAGAAAAGTTAGTTCTGAATCTTTACTGTCTTAGGCAAGTGATGTCTGATGACGAGAATACAGTTGAATTTTATAGTAGAAATGTCTCTGTATTCTGTATTAAAAAGATAGAGAACAAATGCATTCCTCAGATGAAAAGCTGATCTCTTAGGTGATCTTCTTTTAAATTTTTAAAGGTTTATCCTGCTGGATTCATTGAGGGTTGCCTTGTTTTTTTAATCTTGGGTGTTCAGCAATACTGTTGCTTAAAACACTTACCATAAACATTGAAATAGCAATTAACCTAATATTAAGCAAATATTCTTGAGTAATGTGGGGAGAAATCTTGATTATTTATACCTTGACTTTCATGTTCATGCGTAGAGCCAGTGTTTTGCGGAAGATCTTTCTTAGTTTCTGATTAGTCACCACTTATCACACATATCCTTGGAGCTTTGCATGACATGCGTCATGGGGCATATGTGCATAAAATAGTTGAGCAAGACTCAGATTTGTACTCGGGAGCAATGACCTCTAATCTTCACTAGCACATGAAATTTCTACATGTTACAATTCTTGCCAAGTCCTTCAATCTGATAGTAGTGAGGTGGTATTTGACAATTTCCCAAATGACCATCAACAGTGTCGTCATTAACATGCTACTTCTAAAAAGACCTTGTAGCAACTGCATCAGAAAAGTGTCTTGAAGAGTCTTCCTTTAGAAGATTTGATTTAGAGTCAACTTGGAAAGCAATGCAAGTCTAACAGGACACAATGATAAAATAAAATTGAGTAGGGAGAAGAGAATTTACATCACTGTACCAGAATACTGGAGCAGACTGATTTCAGTCTCCAGGATATATAATATTTAAAATTTGGCATCTTCAACAAAACTAAAATCGCATTTTGGGGGTTTATATTCATGTTCTTCTAGATGCACATTAAGTCAGGAGAGGTCAAAAGTTAAAGCACAAAATGAAAGCTGAGTTTTCCCTTTGGAGACATGCCATATACTACAGTCTTTAATAATGTGAGTAATACCTGCCTGCAAGTAATACAGTAAAAAAAAAGTGTATTGCTTAGATTTTATTGGACAGGTGCATTATCTATAATTAATTTTATTCTGAATTGTGTGTGCCAGGGGTTTTGATGTAACAAATAAGGAATCACAGCTTTTAGAGGTATCTGGCACCTAATACCATGTTCATACTTGCAAACCTCCTTTTATGATGCTCATATTTTACTTAGCCATTAGCCAGAAAGCAGTTCTTCTGGTGATTGCTCATCACTGTAAATAAGTGTAGAACAAAAAGCTAGCTGGCTTTTCTGTCATATTTCTCTTCAGTTTTCACCACCGCTGTGGAGAGCTTATGAAGGGAGAAAAATGAGAGGTTCATGAGAAACAGACAGCAGTTAAAATTCTTTATATCCCCTGCTTCAAAAATTCTCACCTACCTGAGTTTGTGACCTCCACAGGAACCCAAATCTTACAGTTTTAAGCATTCTGCTGTTAAGATACCATTTTTTCTTAACCAACAGCTTACCCCAAGTTCTTTTCAAGTCTTTTCACATTTATTTGCATTTTACATCTGCCTTGTGCTACTGAAGGTAGTCCCCAGGGTGTCTGCAAGGAAAAGGTGAAACTACATTTGAAAGGATCCTCTGTTTGCTTCAGTAAACTTTAAACTTTTTACTCTAAGTTCCTTGAGGATTATTGCTGCAGAGTTTCATGTCACTGGCTAGATATGGGGTGGGAAGGAAATTACAGCTGCTACTTTGTAGGCAGATCCCAAAACCTGGGTGATCGTCTTTTGGGAGTCTTGCCCTGCTTCAGGAAACAATGTCTTCCAAGGGTAGTGTTTTTATGAAGAGAAAAATTTCACTCGAGAAAGGAGGAGGAGTGAAAGAGAAAATGTTTCTTGTCTTACAGCTCTTGAGCATTTGTAAAGGAGTAATATCTTGTTGATCCTTATACTGTCCATTGGAGAACAAACTTTTCTTTACTATGGCTGTACTCAGGATGCAATATTAAGGAGCTACTAGGAATTAAACAATACAACTGTTACACACATACTAAAACTTATTACCAAGAAACAGAACCATGGTCATGTGATGACCTATTTCTGTCATCCATCTGCAAATACTACTTTCATTAGTATTATTTGATCATCTTGATGCTTGCTGAACTTTCTAAGGTCTCTCCTAACACATCAGTACTTTAGACTTTACCTGCAGGAATGCAACTTTGGCACTATTTCAGGCAGTTTCTGGATTCTGTCGTGAACAGTACTTTGCACCCTAGATACTGTCCTAGTCCTGCAAAATAGGGTATCCTATTTAAAAAGTAACTTGTAGCACAGATACATGTGTCCTATCGTATCAATGCAAAAATACATTTCATATGTTGATACCTATAGATTTCATATGTTGCTAAAATCTACAGCTTTGTTTCTTTATAGCTTTATTGGAAGGCATTTCTATAATACCAGTAAGTAACGCTACTTTATAATTCGGGTTTGATTCACTGATGGAAGAACTTTCATTTTAATAAATTCTGCTGGCAGTGTTGAGTTGCACCTGAGCCAATGTAGAATAAAATGTATAATGCCATCCTCAAAAGACTCTTGACTGAGTCATGGCTGATGATATATTCTAATTATTTATGTGAGGAGCAAACATTACAATAATAATCAAATACTGATATTTAATCTGCACTGCTAACCTGATGCAATCTCAGGTGGAATGCTATGTAAAATTGGTTTGATTTTAAACTTGGAAGAAAGTTAATGAGTAAAAATATTTCTAATAAAAAATAGCACTGATTCTGTCATAATTTAATCATTTTAAAAGTTCAGGAGAGTGGCTTTTCAAATCTAATCTTATAACTTCTGTAGCTGTGATGATTGCTTATAAATGAACAGCTGCATCTTCATTGCCACAGGCTTAAATTAAAGTCCCAAAGTCCCACAGGTTTTGAATTCCGTAGCACGTTAGCAGGAAACCTACAAATATAGAACGGCACATATTCTAAGACTGAGCACAATCCATGTAATATTCATGATTAGTAAGGCAAACAAAACAGCCTAACAGCAAATGCAGTGAAAACTCCTGTAGAAATTAAAAAGTACAAAATAACAAAGCTTACCATAATCAACACCATAATGTGATATATTTTATGCTTATTTTTAATGTAAAACCTTTTTTTTTAGATGAAAATGTATTCCTTTACCTCATTTGTACTTCTCACAACTTAGTAATTCAAATTAAAATAGCTCCCATTGTTTGCACTGTTGTTTTTTTCTCTCTTTCTTTGTTCAATTTTGTATTGACTTGAAAACTCCACATCACTTCCTACCTTTCTACATGTATCAACACCTTGGCTATTCCTTGCTAGGAGTGTTACAAAAAGCTGTGGAAAATACAGTGATTGGGGAGAATGATCATGGTCTTATAATTCTTCATCTTGGAATATAACTGTCAGGAATGTTCAGAGTGATCTTGGTATCAGAATGTAAGTGTCATGGCACTTGAAAAATTCCTCCGTGTATTTTGAGGAGGAACTGCCAATTCCATGCATGGCAATGAAGTAGTCGGACAAAATTCAGTTCTTTATAGAAGTAATATAAATTTTCTACATTTGACACAGTAGTTTAGGCTGCCCAGTATTTGTTTGCTAGTCAAAAAGTTCAGCTCAGCATGTAGCCGTAAAAAGGAGTTCGAAAGAGTTGCAAGAGACAACTTTAAAGACACTTGCTTTGTTTCATAACCATGTTTCTAATGGCACCATTTGTGACTGTAAGAAAGGTTTCTATATTTAATTGAAAGGCAAAGTTCAAAACATACTAGACCTAATTTATCAAAAACATACAAAGAAAGCTAAATACACAAATGCATAATAGTTTAATTGGGGGGAGGGGGGAGTGTCATTAACATATGCATATAATATTGCTTCTGAATAGATTACTGTTCAAGAGGAGTTTGAGCAAGACGCTTTATTTATTTGACCAGCCTCAGTGTTACTTCACCTAATGTTTCTGTGAAACAATGTTGAACCCTGTGCTAACATGAAACACATTTGACAAAGAGGTGAACATTTCTCAGATGACTGAATTTTTACATACTTTGTAAAGGTGAGCATCTGTGGATTGGAGAATGATGCTATGAAGTCCTCCACTAAAGGAAGGCATTGGCTTATGCGTATATTTTCTGTCTCCAGAAAATCAACATCTCTGGGAAAAGCTTCAATCAGAGCCTGCACCTTATCTTAGGAACAAAGATGTGAATCTGTAGGGAAATAGGCTTTATCAATTCCAGCTTCACAAAATTACTTGGATTTTCTTTGGTATTGTTTTTGTCACGATTCTGATCACGTTTTTTCTCAGGAGTGGGGATAAAAAAATATGACCATTTTGTATCATGTGGGAGTAAATAATTAATGGATTTAGATTGATTGTCTGTGAGAAGATTAAGAATTCTGAGTAGGCTGGAAAGTTCTTTTTCAAACAGGCAAAAACTATTTCCTTGACTTAAAACAAAATATCATGAATGATCAAAGGGCAGGAATTTTACTGCATCTGTTTTTTTTCCATTCTAGGATTTCTTAGTCTATTACTAAGTGATTATACACCTTTTAAAGTTCTCTTTATTGCTAAAATACATTTTAGAATTAAGAGGAATCTTACTCTTATTTCAGGCTGTTTTATTGGTTTTGTGGAGATAAACCTAAAACTAGACTTGGAGGAAAGCAGGTAGATTTTAAAACCTGAATTCTGATATACTTGGTCAATACCAGCATTGGTATCAGTCTCCTCACAGCCTCTAAGCTGTGAAGACAGAGGATATGCTGTTATTACTGAAGCTTTGTTCAGTTAGTGACTTATTCTAAGTAGGTACATATTAAAGTTTCAGAAAATAATATTACTGTGTACGGCTGTGAAATATGGTCCAAATCAATACAAGATATCAGTGGACACTTTTCCCTTTGTTTATGCTGTTTCTGTCCGTGATTAGAAACTATTTACTGCAATTTTATTTCTAGACTAGAATAAGTGCTTCTTGCTAGGCTTTTGTCTTCAAGTAGTACACAACACTCCATTTATAATTGCAGGTAAATCTGTTGCAATTTAAAGGGCTATTTTTTAATGTACTTTGCATGTGTCTGCTCCCAGAAACATATGCTAGAGACATATTTCAAATACCTGCATTAAAAAAGGCCTAAAACATGTATATGCTTATATGCAATCAATTCTCTGATTAAAATTTGTGATTGAAAAACTTGACCAGTATTTATTTTGGGAATTAATTACTTTGACTATGACTCAGTTAAAATGATCAAACTATTACTGACTAGTAGATGTTATTGCCTGTGCAAATTATTTGAATGGTGTCAGTTCTTCTCCTGCCTTTTCCTCAAATTTTGCTGTTCCCAGTTGATTGCCATGTTAAATGTAATTTACCTCAGTCTGTCCTTGAAGTTGCTTATCTCCTTTGATGTTAAGTACTGGTAGTTAAGAGTTATTAAATGTTTCAACTGCCAGTGCTTTGGATGTACAAATTTAAAAATTGGTCTTAATTACATTAATTTTAATACAATACTCTTCACATTGGGAAAAGTTCACTTTGTTTAGCTAGTCTTTTCTCTGTTTAGTGACACTTCAAATATGTTATTGAAAATGCACCTTGTTAGCATTTAAATAACATTCTTAACCTTAGCAAGCCATCATACTGCACTTCTTCCACAAAACAGCATTCTGTAGGTCCTCTCTCCAACATCCAAAGATACATTTTATTTGGCAAAAAGGGATGTGAGCAAATGGCTAGTGAATAGTGAACTATGAAATCCTAAAGACTCCACAGGTAATTAAGTTTGGAGGGTGAGAAAAAGTCATTATCCTTATTGATGGCAGGGGAAAAAATAGGAGGGGAGGGAGCTGTTCGGCTGTCCCTTCCTCAGTCATATAAGTACTTTGGAATGCTTATATTCAGCTTAACATATGTTCCTGGCTTAGGTAAACTTGGCTTGCTGGTGCATGTGAAAAATTATGCTTCACCTGGACTAACGATACCATCTGAATTTGTCACAACAATATTAAAAATAATATTAACAAATCATATCAGAGGACTACTACCCAGTCTGATGCTATTATTTTTGGGATAAAAGAGATCATAAGGTTTGGGAAGTGTAAATGCTCTTTAATAATCCAACTCTTACTGGTCATTGTAGTCTTGCTGTAGGAGTACCTGTCCTTAAGGCTCTGAATGCTGTGATGGAAAGTGTAGTACCAAGTGGTATGGGAGGTTTGGAACGGTGTTGGTATTTGTCTCTGCTCTCAGCAGAATATCTGGGCTCCAGTTCCTTTCCTGCAGCAAGAGATTCATTCTTCAGTTGGAGAGGAAAGAGAGAAGCAGCAAAATTGCTGCTTCCTTCAGCCCATTCCCACCTGCAATGCTCCCCTGCTGCTGCAGTAGAGAAGCTATGTGAGCATCCCTGGTTTAGTGTTGGGAAAGGAAACAGCCTTAAGATTGTGGAGCTGGGCCATTGCTGGTACAGGATTCATACAGGGAGTTATTACAGAATAGGTACTGTTCTCAAAGTTCACAATCTTGTTTTATAATTATGCTGCCATCCTGTAAAGATAAGCTTTCAGGCAAACAGAGAAAGGAGACCATTTTATGTGTATTCATGTCAGTAGAGAGTCTAATCTTTAGAGGTGAACTTGTCTATTCTACTTGCGTACTCAGCAGAAGAACTTGGTGAGGTCCTTAACTCTGTCACGTCTATCTCATGTTACTGCACAGAAGAGCCGTGGATGAGTATCTGAGTATCAGCAACTTGTGCAGATTTGTCAGAAATTGCAGCCCACAGGGAGGCTCTCTGGAAGAGTAGGAGTGGAAAAACTCTGCCGACTTGGAGTCACTTGAGGTGCAGGTTCCTTCCTCCCCACTGAATTCTGAGGGGGTTTTCTGAGCATGATGTTTATCTTGTGGTTTAACTTGGGGGTAGATTTATTCTTTAGGCATTTAAATAGTAGTTTTATTTCAAGTTGGTTAGTTTATTTCATGGTTTGTAGAGGTTGCTTGTACATTTGGGCACAAATAAATTTAATTCACATCTTTGTAATATTCTTTTTGCAAAGCAAAGGTAAATGTTTACTGTACCTTCCAGGAAAGGTTTCCTAATTGTGCTGTCAATGTGTGATTAGAATTGATCATCCTGTTTTAATGTGGCATCTTTTATTATTTTTCATTACTGACTGCTTAATAAGCTGACAGTCTTCATCAAAGACAATACCTTGTATGGGTTCATGTTAGAAATGATCATTCTTCTTTTTAATTAATTAAGATCTATCTGATGCAGTGGAAGATTAACAGGTGTCTGCTAGGTAAATGTGAAGCACACTTAAGGATGTTAAATGATTTCTAGGTTAGCATGTATGGAAATCTTGAATCAGTCAGAAAAGTATTTACTTCAGTTTTTAAAAAGGGTTTCCATCCTAAGGAAGAAAGAGAGGAAGGGGGAGAATAAAAATCGTCAGCTAGTTCTAAAATTATCTCATGAGTTTGATGTAATGCAGGAAAATGTATGACTTTTAAGGCTATCTAGAACAATCCAGTGGTTTATTTTTCATCTTAAATTCATATGCTTAATAGAGAACAGGAATGTGGAGAATGAAACACAATAGTATATTCAGTTGGTTAGTAGTATGTTCAGTCCAGGTTCTTATCTTGCAGTCAGATTTTTTGGAGACTTATTGCCTATGAAGTTTCAATGGCTTCAGTGGAAATATCCACAGATTTAAGGGTCTGATAGTGATGTTTTGGTTCTTAACATTTTGATTGCATTCATTCCAGGTGAATTACAACACCATTCATTTTCCAATCAGAAATGCTTGACCTGCTCTTCAAAAGCAGGGGAAAAAACCCTATTCCTCAGGTCTGTTCTTGATCAGTGAAATTGCATGAGCTAGCTGCCCAGATTTCCTCAAATCCAGTAATGTAATCATTGGTGGCATTTGTATAAACATCAAATTGTGTCATTATTCTTTTGAAGCGTTGAACATACTTGTAAAGTGACAGGCTCATAAAAAAGGCTCATGTCTGGACCAGCCGTGGTACTCGACTCGATGCATACATTTTAGAAAGATAAATCTACAGGGACATAAATGCCATTCATACAAAAAACCAACAGGACATGTTCTAAAAGGGAAGTCAGGAAGGAGCTAGGTAGACAAAGAAACATGACAGTAGCATACTGAATGCCTTGGCAATAGTCATAAATGGTTCCTACATGTTTTCCATGTAAACCCTGGACTAAAAGTCCACTGCTGAGAGTAATTAAACAAACATCGGCTAAAATCTATTATAGGCAGAACATGGGTTTGGACTAGCATTTAGTAGACAGGAAAACAGAAGGAGCAAGATACATAAGGAGCCAACACTGTGCTCTTGTGGCCAAGAAGGCCAATGGCATCCTGGTGTATATGAGAAGGGATGTGGTTAGTAGGTTGAGAGAAGATCTCCTCCCCCTCTACTCCGCCCTGGTGAGACCCCATCTGGGTCCCTCAGTTCAAGAAGGACAGGGAACTGCTTTGAGAGAGTCCAGGGCATGGCTAGAAAGATGATTAAGGGAGTGGAGCATCTCCCATATGAGGAAAGACTGAGGGACCTGGGTCTCTTTAGCTTGGAGAAGAGGAGACTGAGGGGTGACCTCATTAATGTTTATAAATATGGAAAGGGTGAGTGTCAGGAGGATGGAGCCAGGCTCTTCTCAGTGACGGCCAGTGATGGAACAGGGGGCAATGGGTGCAAGTTGGAATATAGGAGGTTCCATTTAAATATGAGAAAAAAACTTCTTCACGGTGAGGGTGACGGAACACTGGAAGGGGCTGCCCAGAGAAGTTGTGGAGTCTCTTTCTCTGGAGATATTCAAAACCCACCTGGATGCGTTCTTGTGTGACCTGATCTAGGTGTTCCTGCTCCATCAGGGGGATTGGACTAGATGATCTTTCAAGATCCCTTCCAATCCCTGATATTCTTTGATTCTGTAAAGGTGTGTTTGTGTTTGCACACGTGTGTTTGTATGTTCCCATTTTGCACGTATGTTACAATGACAGGAATAAAATTGGAGCTCAACCTGTTTCTGACATGACAGCGTTCTTCCCAGTCTGAAAATGTAAAGTGTCGTTGATTGTTTACTTATTTTTCAAGACTAGGATGTAGAATAATTCTTATAATACATTTGCTGTAGTGTCTCTCTCTACATTTTGTCTTGAACACTACAGATAAAGGTAATTTCTCGGAGGATCATGATTTAGAATAAAAAATATTCAATAATAATAAACATACTCTTTAAAATGTTTCCATGATTGCTGTCAATGCTTATTTGCAAGTATGCAAAAATACACGTGTAATTACAAATATTTTAATAAAATCTCTAATCTGAACTTTGAGTGTAGCTCATTTACCTGAAATTTGGTATTTGCTTCCTCCAAAGAGATACATAGTAATGAATGTATTAAGCCGTATGATTTCTTGAGGAAGTGGCCTTACCTGAGAGGATTTTCCAAAGCTTTTCACAGGCTTTTAAACTATGGAACTTGAGAAATATTTTTGAGAAGAAAAGCCCCCTTGGTGATTTGAACTGTTATCACTCTAAATTATAAAATGTATCAGCTCCTAGAATTTCTCAAAGTATATTTTACTGTTAAAATGGGTGGGTTTTTTCCCTTGGCAATTGTATGCGTAGGAGGTGCTATTAACAAAGGTTCATATTACTATAGCATAGCATAAAAGCTATAATTGCCAACTCAACATTACTTTGCATGAAAAATATTCTTAAGTGCTTTTGTTGTTATGAAAATTCATTCCAGATATCTTGAAAAACACAAGTAATTTTTTTTTTTCTTTCTTTTCTGTGGTCCTCTTCCAAAAATAAGATCAGCAATGTTTTTCTCCATCAGATTTGGTCTTGTGTGTTATTGTGCGTGTTTGTTTTTTAATGATTTTGAAAGCTTTTACTTTTCAGAGACCTTCACATTTTCATCAGACCTGGGTATTGATTTTTATCGGTATGTTTGTTTATTTTTACATGCTTACTTTTCACTAATAGGGGAAAAATAGTAACTCGGTGCAGCATTCCAGGCACCTTAGTAACCTTAAAAATATATGAATAAACAAATTATTATATTACTTTATTAGAAATTATTTACAAGCACCACAATGGCACGCCCATTTCCTTTTGAAAAAGTCAGTATGTAAGTCAGAAGCATATTACTGTCCATCAACTCTTCTATTAACATTAAGAAAGAAAATTAAGAGAAAAATTGAAGCAGATTTCTCTGTCTTAGCAGAGAACATCATGTAATTTGAGGACCCTAACTCATCTGAATTTTTTAATAGGTGAAAAATCTAAAAAGCAATGAATAAATTTAAATATTTTGTATTTTATTTAAATCCTATTTTTTGTATTCCCATTAGGTTTTTCCATTATTTTGTTCTTGATGACAAACACTTATAGGAAATAGGTTCACTTTCCAATTTAAGGAAACTGAAGATGAGATGACAATTAGTTTAGCCTATTTAGCAAACAATTTGGGAGGTATAAAGTCTGTTGATTCCTATTTTGAGGAAGTTCTTCTCTGCCATTTAATAGCAGCAAAATGTAAAAATTCTTGATCCCTTTCTGACTGCTTTTACGGTTAGATAGAAATGTTATGGTGGAGTCAGGTGACTTTTTATTCTGTTTCTTTGAAAAGTATTTAATTTGTTTATAGACCATTTTGCAAATAATATATTGACAACCATTTCCCCAAACAAATAGAATAAAAACATAGTGCTTCTGTCCATGGTTTGAGGTCTTTCTTATTTCTAGAGCTTTGGATTTCTAGAAATATGCTTTCCCAAAGCATAATGAGGTTGTGGTTACTTTCATTGCAGCCCTTTGCCATTGATTTGCACACACACTTTCTGAGTGTTTCTCATCTAAGTAACAGTCCTTCATAAAACTATTGCAAGACAAAATTTCTGGCCTTTGCCTTTCGTTTTGGGGATACTTACCAGGTTTTCTAGTGGAATCTACAGGTTTTTTACGAATCACTCTTAAATAAAGAAAAGTAGTTATAATCCTTGTTTTCTGTCTTACGTGTAATAGTATAATAATGATCAGTAATTCCTCATCTCTCTTTATATAATTTAATTTTTGGGAAATCATCATCAAATCCTTAGCTAGTATCCAACAAAGTGGTTTATATTCAAGGGGTTGTATGCTTTGTAAGATGACTCATCATCCCTTCTAAGCCTTTAATTAAGAGGTTTGGGTTTTTTTCCTTTTATTTAAATCTTTTTAATTTCCTAGGTTTCTCTCTCACATGAGAATAATCCATTTTTTTCAAACTCATAGCTAAGTTAAACCTCGATGCACGTAATTCACTCTTGTGACCAGATCACAAAGAACTGAAAAGCTGAAGTTTTCATATACCTCTGAGAACTCATACAGTTCATATATTTTACAGACTTTTTAATCTTGATTCATTCATTTCTGTGACCAAATTCTAGTAAAATGGTCACATATTCAATAAAAAAAAAAAAAATTGGTATATATGTGGTGTGTATATATATATATATATATATGTGCATAGCTATTCATATGCCATACCTAAAGATGTGTTATCAATACGCGTTCATCAGTTGGTTTCTTCTGCTAAGGCTAGTAAAACTTCCTGTGAACACTGAAGAGAAAATACTAGAAAACTGATGTTAGAGGACCCGAGGTTCTACCATGTATTTTTGCAGATTTCAGCAAGTCATATGTATAGATGCACATGCTTGGTAATCATCACCTCTGTTAACATGTTTCAAGCAACAGACCCCTTATTCTAATTTTCTGCTTTTATAAGATGCTTGATTGGTGTAAAATACATTGTAGCTGCAGGAAACACTAATAGAGTTTCAGGAGGAGTGATTGTAGATGAAACTTTAAAGGGAACAGTTTATTTCTCTCTGGAAGAAGAATGGAGCTTGAATTAAGCTAAATGCATCCACTCAGTAATCTTGACATTTAAAATCAAAGTTAAGGATGCCCTGGTTTTCTGTAACAGAGATATCAAGAAAATTCTTACAGGGCAGTATCTTATTTCCTTTTAATTTCACAGATTCCCTTCAGTTAGTTTTTCTTATTTTATTCAGCTATTTTAATTACTATTTTAATTTTTAGTCTGGGAAGGTTAAGTTTTACTCCCTATTAGTGTAAGTGTTCTGTGCAAACAGTGCCAAAATTATTTTGTCTGGATGAAAAGAAATGCAGAACACCAATACTCTAGAATTACTATCAGCCCTTGTTTCCCCTTTTCAGCCTATTACATCATCAAGCTCTGCTTTGAGAGAAAGACATCTTTCTGTCTGTGATGAATATGGGAACAGGCTCTATATTAAGACCAATTAATTCAAGTTGTCTCAAGAAACAAAAGTAAAAGGACAGAAGGGAGATAAGGACTGAATTAGAAAACTGTCACGTTGAGATTTCTATTATACTTTGCACATGTGGAATGTTGTGATGTGTTGCATTTAAGTTTATGTACATTTCGTCATTTATATGACAAAGGTTTTTCACATCTTTTTAAGGTATTGTGAAATACTGCTAATGCACTTGAATAAAACACATTTTTATTGTCTGACTTTCATTTGCTGAGGTTTTATGCAAATGTAGAGAGGAAATGTTATATACAAGGAGGAGGTTATCTGATTTTCATGTTAAGTGCGTTACTGAAGATGTTTACATTGCTCTGGAGTGGTATCCAAGTGCCACTCAAAGTCTTCTTTTACCAAGGCCTTTTGCAAGATCACTTTGAGGCTTGAAGCAGTGACTAGTGGCATGATACAGAATCTATGCTACAGCCCATTTGATCACAGGTCAGAAAAATAAATGTATGGAACGTTAGGGTTAGACTGCTGTACTGTGAGCTGCCAAATAAAAAGCTTAGTGCAAATCAGCTGATGAGAGATTGTAGTATAGCCTTTCATTTAGTGAAGGTTTTAGCTTTGGATCCTCTGTCATGTTTTTCCTTTCAGTGTCAAAGAAATTGGCATGGTACACTGGAAAAATATAAGGAGATTTACTTTGTGGATGTATTGGGATTACCCTGGGCTGGTAATGCATTGTACTTTTTAGGTTTTCAAATGCTCTTTAAGATTGATGTAAAAGCCCAATGAAAAGTATACGGAGTCACATAAATGCCAGACAATCCTTTCTGAAAGGTGCAGTGCATTTGCCAAAACATTTAGACTAAGGTTTGTAAAATACAGAAGCATGTTTAACATTTAGTGTTTCTGTGAATACAGTAGAACTCTGACACATTACATTAGCTTTAAGCAAATAAGTTTAATGGTAATAATATATAGATGTTTGCCTGTTAAGTATAAAAATAAAAACATTGGAAGCATCAGCATCCCTTATCCTGATATATTTTCTAGCATTTTTTCTAATGGCTGTTTTAAAAGCTGTATCAGTTGTCTAATAAGTGAATAACAAGCTTCTCAGAGAAAAAAGCCTGTGGTCTGTTACTTTGAAGTTTCACAACTGCATTTAAAATATTCTTGATAAAATTAGTGCAATGTGATTGCCAAGGATATTTGCCAGAAGTGAAGTTTTAAGAAGAATGAATGATTAAAATAAAGTTATTGCAAGGTGTTTACCTTTTAGGCCTAACTAATTTATTAGATTTCAAAACAGGTTTTAATTTGCTAGCTTTTAAATAGCGTGATGGCTGCTCATAGTTTCATCTTTCCCTCTTCCATGTAACTGCAGAGAAAAAGAATATTTTATATCACAGAATCATAGAATTATTTAGGTTGGGAAGGACCTTTAAGATCTTTGAGTCCAACCATTAACCTAGCACTGCCAAGTCTACAACTAAACCATGTCCGTAAGCACCACATCTACACGACTTTTAAATACCTACAGGGATGGTGACTTCACCACTTCACATGCTGTGCCTGTTTTCATATTAAGAAACTAGTCCCCCAAAATCTAAACAGAAAACTGATTAAGATTCCTTTTTTCTCCACTAGTTTTAAAATTCTGGGTTTGGTGAGCAGTACAAGCGGGCTTTTTTGTGCAATGACATTCTGCCTCTTTTGTTTGATAAGAAAAAAGTTGAAACATAAACGTGGAAATTAAATTTTAATTCTATATATAAGAGGAAATAAACAAGATTATACTTGCTGAAAAGTAGAGCACATACAAATACTGAAGAATTTGTTTGTTCCTTAGAAAAACTAAACATTAAATGAATGTAGCAACTTCATTAACAAGCAGGTATTAGTGTTTTTTTCTGGTTTGCAACCATGTGCAAACTTCTGTCCTGGACTTTAATGTTATTGGACATAATTAAAAATAGTTTTTCTGATTTTTTTGAATGTACAGGGATTATGACGACCCACTCTACATTTGGTCATTTTCTGGGTGGCAGAATTATTCTTTTCTTGTATATGTTTTCCCTCTTTGTATGTAAAAGACTATGTATAATACAGGATCCTAACTCTGACTTCAGTTATAAATAATTAAAAAAAATGAATAATTTTATATTGGCTATGTTTGTGTGCAGACACTCACACAAAAGGCACTGATTATTTGGTAATTTGGCTTTCTCTAAGCTACTTCAAAAGTGAGATCTGTATTTTAAATACATATTTTGAAAATCATATGCCAAAACGTATGCTTATAGATGGCTGTGATTTTTTTTTCACAGAAACGTGAAAAAATGAGTGGATACAACTGTTAAACAACTGAAAATGATAAATAACCTGACAGTTTACTTTAGACACTAATGGAGCCTAAAAGCTTTTAAAATGACAGAAATTTCACCAACTTCGGTGATTCATAGGCTTATTTTTGTTACACAGGTTGGTCATGCAGCTGGCAGTTTTTCTTTTGTGTGACTCTTGTAAATTGTTGTAGTCTGTTATCTGAGTGAAAAGCTATTAGGGTTGTGTGAAGGAATACAACATCACTACAGAAGATTAAAGCAATTCCCAACTGTACATGTATACAATTTCTCTACACTTTTTTTTTTGCGTTTTTTTTTTTTTTTTTATGTAACCCTCGAAGAAAATGTGCTACTGTTGTGATGCACTTTAAAACTGTATTTTATTCTACGTGAAATGTGCTTTTTGCACAATTGTCTTTCTCCGTGGAACAGTGATTTCTCTTTACTGCATCCAGGTTTATACTTACTAAAATGTAGTGTGTTTGGTCCATAGTATGACATCAAACATATTTTTATATTGCATTTTCTAAAATAAGACAGATTGTAGAATACCCTTTAGTCACTTAGTGTCACATCTAATGAAATTCCTATTTAACATAGACTGTTTTCCTTTCAAATGTTTTGACAGTAGTCATCCCTGGTAAGAGCCTTGCCCATTAGGCTCTGGTAGCTGGGAGGTAACCTGAGCTGTGTTTTGTTTCAGTGTGTTGTCTGCTGACCTCGAGAACACTTGCATTAGCCGCATTGATCAATCCACATCGCATCTCATCATTTAGGAGACAATTAATACTGCAGCGTAAAGACTCCCCAGAGCATTTTCTTAGAGCTGGATTGCTTTACACAGAAACCACAGGAGCTGTTTGCAAAAGGGGGAGGA
>VXBJ01006613.1:90000-129305 GCA_013400055.1 Nycticryphes semicollaris | reverse complement strand
GGGGGGGGGGGGGGAAAGTGCTAAGAAAGCTTCATCTAGGAACCAAGCTTCACATTCTATCATTTCAAAGTCTCTTTCTTGATTGGAGTGCTTCAGAAAAAAAATAATTACTTTGTTGAAAAGACACTATAACAGGTCCTATAAATATTTAAAAAATCTTGCTTTTGAGAAATATTCATTTGACTCTGATACTTGTCTGCCTTGCTGGTAAGAGTGTAGTCATTGTAACTTTATATTTTTTCTCAAGGTTTATTAACCTGGCAGTTTTTGAAAACTGATTGACAAGTTTTAATTCTAATTTCATTATTTTAAAATTACTTTTAAAACATAAAAGAAACCCCAACCATAATGCAAAAAATTACTTTTAAAACTTATTTTAATAGTGAAAAAAATTGTTTCTCATATTGTCAGTTTTGCTCTGGAGCTTCTTCCACAAAGTTGAGTTTCAGTATTGCCTGATACTGATTCTTAAGAAAAAGGTCTTTGAAAAATTTCAAGTGTACATTAATATATTAAGTTAATGAGCAAGCAGGGCTCTTAGTGTGCTGTTTCATCTTTAGATAATGAAATATTTAATCTGTAGAGATCATCCACAGAAGCAGATGAGAAGCTTTTACTGATAAAAAACAATTTTTTTCCTTGCAGATTACAGGTTACTGTACTAGTCTCTGTTAAAGACTACGTTGCAGTGTTGTAAGGAGCATATTTTAAAACTAGTTGATAACGTCAGAGATTACTAAAGATATAAAACTGATAGGAATTTTAGGGAGGAGGGTAGTTACCTCACTGGTACATTTCTTTAATCTATGTATTGCTTTTCATTCTGTACAGACTGTACAAGGGTAATGTGGCCAACTAGGATGTTGTGAACTTTAGTATGAACTTAGTATTCATCACATCATTACATTGTAATTTGCATTTGTTGAGATTGTGATTGTTTACAGTGAATTAATTTTTCATCAGAAAAGATTGATATGTGATCACGTTAGTAACAATTATTAGGAATATGTCAATGACAAAAATTATAAATTCTTTTGTGGTAATTCCATGGCTAAAATTTGTTATTTTGCTTTTTGCCCTGTAATGTTGAAGTAAAACACATAGTGGTATTGAACTGAGATACATATCTGGTACATCTTTGCGTGGCAGTATTATTAGGTTTTCAGGAGTACATTGATATCATGATAATTAGTATTATAATTTTGTTCTGTTAGTAGAACTCTTCTACTGGTATTTGAAGCTAAAAACATGGTGATGAAAAATAATTAATTTGAGTATGTTGGAAATGTTCAGAATGTGTGTGGAAGTATGTACTACACAAAATTTCAAAGCAATTTTACTTGGACATCAACATAATCTCATTTTGGTGTTTCTGCAGAACAAAAATGGAAATCACAATGCTCCCTCTTAATTTTTCCAACTCTTCCTAGATCCTGTTTTTGAAGTCAAAACTGATTTTGTGGAATCAATTTAGAGTGACTTGATACGTGGAACAGAATGTGGATTGTTTCAATGCTGTGTCATACTTATATCCTTAGGATCGATACTGTTTTAATATGCTTTGCCTAGTAAGGCTGTAACACAATATTGTAAAAAATCCTTTTTTTACTATACAATAAAGACATATGAAATCATTTAAAACTACCCTAGTGACAGAAAATACATGAAGTATTTTTCCACAATTCTGCATTGATCTTTGGCTATCCTGTAGATGTTCTTAATTAAGAAATCAAAGAAATAAGGAGTAGTGGTTTTTTTGTAACACAAACAGCAGAATTTCCCGTTAGAAAAAGCTTATGTGGCAATATAGGCTTTATCTAAGCCTTTTCAGAGAATTACAGCTATAACTGTGGTAGTTATGGAATGCTCATTGATAATCTGCATATACTTGCAAATTCTGTGAGGTAAATACGGTACATCCATGGTACATGATCTTTCCCCATGTCCCTACAGGGACAGGCAAGTCATTCTAACAGTCAATGACACTAAGGGTGAAAGTAAGTAAAGGTGATATAAAGGAGGGGAAGTGATGGCCAATACAAGAAAAAGAATGTGCTTCAAATTAGAGGAAAGACTTATGGAAGAAATGTTACAGTGCAGAACAGAGTCGTTAAAACTGAAAACAAGGTGAAAATGAAATGACAAGAAACAGAGGGTTACACTTTGTTGCAGAGTTGGGGAACAAGGAATATGTTCAAGGCCTGCTTTTTCTTAACTATCTTTACATGACTGCAGTGGGAAAGTGTCCCCTCCTCTGCTTCATTGCCACAACAGGCTTAGCATTCTTACATATAGAATAAATACGTATTTCACCTTTCAGGCCTATTTGACGAGTGTATAGTATTTCCCCACAACATTAGAACATGGATACTTTGAAGGTAGTTATGTGGAATCAATGTATTCTGCATGAATAGTATTCAACATAACTCTAAACAGAAGTTCTTGAAATGTAATTTGTGCGGTATTGACTAGATATTTGGTACAAGCTTTCATAATTTTCAACTACTAACTTGCATTAGAGACAGCTTAAACTCCATGTATTCAGGGAGTTTAGTTACATTACAGGCATGCTGTAAGGCAAGATGGTTATAAAAGAGAAAGTGGATACTCAGATATAAGAGATCAGTTGGCCTTGAAAGGTCTTGCCATAAAAAATTGCAGCTGTTTTAAGAAAAGATCTAATAATGCCCACACTAAATGAATGTATTCACAGTTCAATTATTCATTACAAAAGCTTATTCCAAGTGTGTCTATACTATTGACTTATGTTCAACCTTGTGTTGAACATAATTTAAAATACATATATTCTGCTAGTATTTGTTATATTTGCTACTATTTCCAACAGAACCTAATTATTTTGTTGCAATGTCAGAAGACTGACAAGGCCTGACACAACTTAATGGTTTTGTTCTTTTGTTTTTCTTCTGACTAATATTATCCAGATTGGCTTGGAAAAGTATGTGTTTGTAGAATCTGTAACAAATAGGAGTTGTTTAAAATGTCTTCAGATCAGTGTCTTATTTTTTGAAATCTTTGCTTTCTTTTGTATGTTTATGGAGGTATTGCTGTTTGGTTGTGCAAGGTTGCTTTTGAGTGCCATCTTTATACCATAGTTGAAGCAGCTTGTGAGGTCTTGAAGAATCCACTTTATTCAGATCAACTTTTGGTTTGCAGGTACTACAGAACGTGTGTGTCTGATCCAGGGAACAGTTGAAGCACTAAATGCAGTTCATGGCTTCATTGCAGAGAAGATTCGAGAAATGCCTCAAAATGTGGCCAAGACAGAGCCTGTCAGCATTCTACAGCCTCAGACCACTGTTAATCCAGACCGCATCAAACAAGTGAGTTTTTGGTTGGGAATAGAGAGTCACAGCAGCTCCTTAGAAGTCTTAAAACTTTAAGGCTGCAAGGGTTCAGCATAACATGTTTATTAAGAAAATGTTGTTTTACCCTTTAGTAATTTGCTGGTCCTCTTTTTCTTTGTACCTAGGTGTTCCATGGTTCTCAGCAGTTCTTTTAGACAGGGATTTATAAGTTTGAATGCCATGCTTTAATGTGTTCCTTTCCTAAACTTTTCTTTACTGTATAAGGTGATAACACGCTTCTAGATTTTAGTTAAAGATCACTGAATTTTAATCTGAAATAATGAACCTCTTTGTAAATCTTTAGCATTACTAAAAATCACAGGTTAACTGAATGTTTTCTACTTTTATGTATATAAAATAAAAACAAAAATGTTGATGGGTTTTTTTAGATCCTAGATTAGATACTTGAAAATCGTACCTGTAAGAACTTGAAAATATAAAGATAATTTACTTGGGATGTTTTCAACAATATAATTTTATGTTATTTTTGGCATCTTTTGGCCTGTTTTACACCGATTTCTTCCAAAATCTATGGGCAATGCAAAATATATTTGCAAGGCATTATTAGTCTAATATTCTTTAGTTCATTAAATTTTCTAGAACAATTTTAATTAAAAAAAATAAATTACCCACTAAGGAGAATGTGAAATGTGTGTCATAAAGGTTTTTAAATTATTTTCCATTGTATTGAATAAGAAAAAGTTGAAGAAATAAATGTGTGAACATTAGTAAAATTTTCTATTGTATCTCTATCCTATATAGTATAGATTTTAGTTTCTTACCTGTCCCATACAGGAAAAGATTGTTTCATCCTTCTACACTAGCAAGATTCAGTATTCTATAAAGTGATTTGGTAAATGTATGCGATTACTTTGTGTATAGTGACATACTCAGAATGTTTATATGAAGATGTGTTTGAACAGTATGAGTTTGGAATTATCATAGTGCTTTAGATGTATGAAATTATGCATAAGCCATTGTATGTGATTTATAATATTTACTACTATATTATTTTTTCTGTATGTGCAATACTTTAAAAATACTCTAGACAATTTATAAGAAAATACAAAGAAAGAAAAGCCCCTGTTTTATAGGATTAGTTTATCAGTTATTAGACATGAAAACGATACTGTCTGAGATAGAAAAAGCTGAAAAGATCTGTATTTTGAATGGCTTTTCTGCTTATATAATTTTAGATTTTATGTCAGTACTTCTTACCCCAATGGGAAATGAGTGTTCTCTATTGCAATGAAAAATGTTTTCCCCATGCAATGAAATGAACCTAATTTTTAGGTAAGTCAGTAAGATCCCAAGAAACTAGATGACAGAGCTGTTTAGTGACATGCCTAAATACCTCCTGCTTGTATCTGAAGTTCCTATAGCTTTTACACAGTACTTCTCCAGAAAAATTATTTGTAAAGTTGTTGAGGTTTGTTGTTTGGTTGGTTGTTGGGTTTAATTTTTTTTAATTTTTATTTGGTTGGGATTTTGTTTGGGTTTGGCTTTTTGCTTTATTTCTTTATTTATTTTTATTTTTAATTTGGTTGGTTGGTTTGGGGTTTGCTGTGTTTTTTTAAACACAATTCCATGTTTGGAATGTTAAATTAAATTCTGTAGGGATGGATCAGTGAACAGAGCTGCTGCCAGCGAAGTTAAGAAACAAATTTAAGACCATGTATAACTTATAAGACTGTTACTTAGTGACTAGCTCTACATCTTAAAATTTTAATGTATTACCTGTATGTACACAGGTGCATAATAATATGACTGCAAATATTTGGAGATATGCATGCAGATATTTTGATGAGTTTTAAAAACAATGAATTGTTTAACTTTTCTTTTAATGAAGCAACATCTATTCATGATAAATACTATATACTATATACTATAAATATACATGGTATTATAGTGTATATATATATACACTATACATATGGTGTAAATATACTATACACTATAAATACATACACTATAAATACTGACTCAATAAATCTAAAATCTAATATTTTTACCAAAAAGTGAAATTGTTACCTTAGTTCTCAGGTAGAATTTGCAGTGAAGTAATCTACCCTCCAAAGTCAGAATATCCTATATCTTAATGAAAGATATAATACCTCCATTTAAGAAATTAAAAGAATGGTATTTTATAACAGGTAATCATGACCTAGAACTCCAGTGTTGCTCTTTTAATAGCAGACAGGTCACAATTTTATTGAAATGATCAGGATAACTTATGATACAAGTGATTCTGAACTTGGCAAAAAATAAACTTTATGTATTATGATTTCTTCTTTTACAGAAACTTTTACATGATTGTTCTTGTCTTAGAGTATTACCCCCGAACTGTGGCACCCCAAGTATTATGCTGCAGATGGAAGAAAGCAGACTTAGCATTTGAGATCAAGAGTTGATTTGAAATAATAAATTTTACCTTTATCAGGTCCTTCAAAAGTACTTCAGTTGGTTTTCTAGCCGTTTCTCTCAAAAAGCAAAGCTAGTTTTCTCCCTATGAATTAAGATACCTGGAGTTGAAGCTTTGCAATACCATCCATACCTGTATGAGCACGCAGCTAAACTTCAGCTTTCTCGGCTTCAGAAGATTTGCAAACAAGTCTATCTGGTTCCCTTTAAGCCTTCTCCACTGCATAAATCCACATCTCCTAATCCTATTAATTTATTTGTATATACCAAATAATACTCTCCTCCCAGAAGGTTTGATAGATACTTAATTGACAAATGTTTGCATCTTTTATCTCTACGTATTATGGGCAATCTTTTCATAGATGTCAGCCATCTGCTGTTTCTAGGCATCATTCAACAATAACTACCCAATTCCTGTACCCTCTTGTTTCCTAGAAACCGCTGTGAGCATCTAACCTCCCTTTTCTCTCTTAGTTGGAAGTGTCACACCAGATCTTTCAGATGATATTGTAAGCCAGGGGAAGAGAAAAAAGTTTTCATAAAGTGATCAGGAGCCTGAACTATTTCAGCTTTGTAATTAGCATACAAAGCTTTAAATTTTACCTTTAAATTTATAGCAGTTCCTATGAAAAATGGAAAAGGCTCCATAATATGGTCTTAGTATATCATTTTCTTCAGAAACTATTGCAGCTTCTTTGTATGCTAGTTGAATTTTTCTTCCAGTTTTCAGTTGTTTTACAGGTAACAGGTGTTATAACAGCCTGTCCAGGAAGCACATGGAATCGGAGAGAACCATCGCGGTACTGTGCATTATATGGAAGGAAAGATGTGTGATCTTATCACTAACTCAGCTTTAAGCAGTTTGCACTGGTTTGGCCTGGTGAGATCCCTTCCAGTGTGAATCATTCTTTGATTCTATGAAATGTTTAGCCATCAAAGCACGTGTACAAAGGTTTTAGAATTTCTTCCTTGAAAATCTAGAGTGAAAATTTCACATATAGAAATTTCAAGTAATTTTATAGGAACAAGTTTCATTCCAGCTTTTTCAGTAGATAAGTAACCTCTCATGAGTCTTTAACTTCTGTTCATTAATCACGGTTCCAGACATTGTATTCAAACTGAATGTCTGAACTCAGATTTGTAAATTCACATTCTTATAGTGAAAATGACTACTTTTACTTCAGAAACGCTGATCAACAGAAAACATTAAATACTCATAAATTCCTCAGTGAAACATTTTATTTTGAAGTGCTTAAATAGAACTTAACTTTAATAATTCAAATCTGAAAATATTGGCTTAACTGGAGGAATTTTTCATTATTTTTTTAACATGGGATATGAGTTTTATAGACTATAAAGACTCAGTAGTCTTTGGGTTAGAAGAGACCTTAAAGATCATCTAGTTCCGACCCCCCTGGCATTGGGGGATAGTTTCCACTAGATCAGATTGCTCAAACCCTTACTGAATGTGACCTTGAACATTTCCAAGGAGGGGACATCCACAGCCTCTCTGGGCAACCTGTTCCAATGTCTCACCACCCTCACAAGAAAGAATTTCTTCCTAATATCTAATCTAAATCTCCTCTCTTTCAGTTTAAAACTATTACCCATCATCGTATTGCTACACTCCCTGATAAAGAGTCCCTGCCCATCTTTCCTCTTTAAATACTATAAGGTTGTTATAAGGTCTCCTCAGAGCCTTCTCTTCTTCAGGTTGAATAACCCCAACTCTTTCAGCTTGTCTTCAGAGGTGTTTCATCCCTCTAATCATCTTCATGGACCTCTGCTGGACTCTGTCCAACAGGTCCATGTCTTTCTTATGTTAGGGGCACCAGAGTGGGACACAGTACTCCAGGTGGGATCTCGCCAGAGCAGAGTAGAGGGAGAAAATCACCTTTCAACCTCCCAGACACACTTCTTTTGATGCAGCCCAGGCTTTCTGGGCTGTGAGAGCACATTGACAGCTCGTATTCAGTTTTTCATCCACCAATACTTCCACGTCCTTCCCTCCTTAGAAACCTTCATTGGTTTCTTAATATGCTTTTCCCTTCTGATGAGCTTTTCTTCTTTTTATCATCCATTTAAGGCAACAGTCTGTCACCTATATGAACCTTGCTAAACTCTAGAATATGAGAAAATAATTCTACATTTTTCATTTGAGGTAAATAATAATAAATAGACTTGTAGATGACTGTGTCTCTTCATCTAGTCAACAATTTGTCATAAACTTTTCTAACTTCACAGACGCAAATAATTACATCAGTTACCATTCTACAATGAATAGTAGGATATGCAGTGGTGTGTAAAAGTTGTGAGGATAAAAAAACCAAATTGCCATTGTTTACTAGAGAAACAATTCTATACATTAGATTCCATGGCAAAAGTGAATCCTTTATATTACTTAGCTAACATTTCAAAGTTTAGCATGAACTTACTGTCACTTACTGAGAATCTTTTGCATCAAGGAATCTCTCAGCCTCGAGAAGTAGAATCTTAAGTGAGTGCTCTCACTCAAGCAGAGATCCTGGTGTGCAGCCCGCTGCCATACAGGAGAGCTCAAAGGGCTCTTGGCCTGTCTGCTATTTATAGAATAAGATAATTGACCTATAGTCATATTTTCATGGGAACAAGATATCTAGGTCCCCACTCCAGACAGTGTTTTGGCTGTGTTGCCAGCCATCCCCCAAAGTCCAGGTTCAACTCCCACTGATGTCCATGCCCCAAGCAGGAGCCAGGGAGGGTGGGGGGTGAAGAGGGGGAAAAACAGGGAGAGCACACCGCTACACTTGATTATTTCTTTTCCCAAATTTTATTTTCAAAATGCGTTATGTTTTTACACATTGGTAGCTGGGATAAGAATAATTTGGCAAAGTTACAGGTTAAAGGCATTCACAGCAGATGAAAAGAAGACTCAATACGTTTAGTAAAGCAAGTGGTCTGTTAAGAAAGGTTCATCTCTGATACTGTTGAAAATCTAGTAAGTCAGTCTTTTATGTTGTTCAGGACAATAGGGTCTTGCAGTGCTCTCTATTTCTCATTTTAGCTGCAGAAGGTATTCAACTATTGAATACAATTTTAAAAAGATGCCACCTTTTCTTAAAGTGCATTAAAATATTGGGTTAAGGAAATTAGTTTTATCATTGCACTGATTAGTGATTTAAAAACACTGATATTAATATGTGCAAGACTGAAACTCAGTATTAGCTTAGTATTAATAGTAATTTAATGTGGGTAATGTTATTACCAAGATTTCAATTGTTTGGTGAGCCCTGTAGTGAGAAACTAGAAATTGGTAAGCTGTAAATGCAGTTTCATCTTCATATTTAAATGATGTTCTTTATATATGGTTTTATGTCTCCAACCCTGTTTTCAAACAGTATTTCATTTTCTGCCATTTCTGTCTACTCTTCTACATATAAACATATAATAGTTACTGAGAATTAAGTTAACGGTCTCAGTACAATATTGACTATCTAGGGTGTAAGTATTGAATTTGTTTTAGTAGATTTATAAGGTATGACTTTTGTCATTTATACATAGCTCTGCATTAGGCAATTCATGAAGATGTTGAAAGAGGGCTGTACAGATGGAGTATATGTATTTTATACTGCAATGATACAGCTTTATTTTCATTCTGTTAGTCAAAAATATGAAGCATGGAAATGTGACCAACTTTCTGCACCCTTTAGTATGTTATGCAGCCTGAGAACAGTCTTTCACAGAATAATCAATTATTGTGAGCAGCACAAGGAAGAAGTATTTTCTTGGAGTTTTCAGAAAATACTGCAACTCAAATATGACTTAAACAGATTTTTTTTTTCTAAAAATGAGCTCCTTTTTTATTACTTAAAATCTTTTCTCTCAAACATCTGCTCTAGAAGCTTAAAATAGAACCAAACAACACTCTCTTACCTGTAGGTATAGTCTCATAATTAATAGGAAAGGAAATAATATGTGAGAAAACAGAGAAGACCAATTTCACCACAGTTTAGACTGTCCTATTCAAGATACAGCTTAAAAAAGCTCCTGTGAGTCTTAGAAGTGGTGTGTGGTAGAAATTCTGACTGGCTTTTTTCCATAACCTTGCCAACAGTCAACCTATGATTTCAGGAAAACTTCAATTATAGTACACATTTCAGTCTCAAAAATTGAAACTCTGTAATGTAAATTCATCTTATGATTTCTAATCACTTTATACATCTCCTTCCCAGAAGCCTAATAACTACTAAATTCAAGTGCTTGCCTAATGCAAAACACTTGCCAAATTTAAAAAAAAAAAAATATTCTATGCTGCATAATAAATTAGAATTATTGAGCTCTGTCCAACTTTCTTTAAGAAGTAATTTCCCCTAAAAGGTCTTGCAAAGCAATTGAGAGTGTATCAATAAATTACTTATCAGCCAGTGGAAATTCAATACAAAATCCAAATGCCTGTGTTTCTTTTTTTATTTTTTTTTTGAGAAATTACTCTGTGTTACTTTAATACTGAAGTAATAAATAGTTGTGTCTCCATAAATTAATGTCTACAGAATTATACAGAAACATGAAGAGGGATTATTTTTTACAAAATGCTGCCAGTTCTTTTATATATACTTTTATATATATATATTTGTGTATAGGTGTATATATATAAAAAAAAATAGAAGCAGCTATGTCAGTAAAGAAAGTAAGAGATTAATCCTCAAACACAAACAACCTCATATGCATAGAAAAAAAACACCAAAAATACAAAATAAATTGCTATTTTCAGTATTTTGTCATTGGTTTGTATATTTGAAAAAAAATGTATGTCATATGTGATTCTTGTTGGTTAATACAGTTGATTTGCTTTAAAATGTTTTTATCTTTTTTTTTTCATCATATTTTAAAGAAGCTTTTGCTAAAATGGAATAGTGAAAGGCTTCTACGTAATAGATGTTACAATTCAACAGTCACCCGAAATGATTAGCGTCACTCCTTTTTCATCACAGCCATACATTTCTGTGCTTTAGGAAGATTGATAGGTATTGAAATCTCAGATGCTTCCATTTTCTTAAACTACTTGTGGTATCAGTGATTAGGTCATTATTCAATGTTGAAGTGTTCTATGTGTTTTCTTATAAATCCACTTGTTAGATTTAGTAACGTCATATGAAGAACAAACTATTTTTCCTTCTCTTACTTAGCCTAGCGTGCCAAAGCAATATACAATAGAGCATGCCCTACTTAGCAGTGGTGTTGATCAGATGTCTGAAATATTNTTTTATTTTTTTTTTGAGAAATTACTCTGTGTTACTTTAATACTGAAGTAATAAATAGTTGTGTCTCCATAAATTAATGTCTACAGAATTATACAGAAACATGAAGAGGGATTATTTTTTACAAAATGCTGCCAGTTCTTTTATATATACTTTTATATATATATATTTGTGTATAGGTGTATATATATAAAAAAAAATAGAAGCAGCTATGTCAGTAAAGAAAGTAAGAGATTAATCCTCAAACACAAACAACCTCATATGCATAGAAAAAAAACACCAAAAATACAAAATAAATTGCTATTTTCAGTATTTTGTCATTGGTTTGTATATTTGAAAAAAAATGTATGTCATATGTGATTCTTGTTGGTTAATACAGTTGATTTGCTTTAAAATGTTTTTATCTTTTTTTTTTCATCATATTTTAAAGAAGCTTTTGCTAAAATGGAATAGTGAAAGGCTTCTACGTAATAGATGTTACAATTCAACAGTCACCCGAAATGATTAGCGTCACTCCTTTTTCATCACAGCCATACATTTCTGTGCTTTAGGAAGATTGATAGGTATTGAAATCTCAGATGCTTCCATTTTCTTAAACTACTTGTGGTATCAGTGATTAGGTCATTATTCAATGTTGAAGTGTTCTATGTGTTTTCTTATAAATCCACTTGTTAGATTTAGTAACGTCATATGAAGAACAAACTATTTTTCCTTCTCTTACTTAGCCTAGCGTGCCAAAGCAATATACAATAGAGCATGCCCTACTTAGCAGTGGTGTTGATCAGATGTCTGAAATATTTCAGTCAAAATATATTTTCTGAGTTTTGTGGGAGATTAATAACAATTTTTTTATACATTTTTTAGGTTTTTTTTATTTTATTTTTAGTTCAGGGTGAGAGTTTAATTTACAGCTATAATAAAGAAAACCTATTGGGATAAGTTACAGTCCTCCATTCTTTTTGGTTGGGCGATTAGTTTTTTTGGTTATTTGGTTGGTTGGTTGTTTTTTCCCCTCATCAGTTTCAGCTTAAATGTTGGAAATCAGTTCATTGGAATTTCAGACTTGGTAAGAGAGATACTGCATTCCCCCACTAAAATCAGAAGTTCTGTAGTTGAATATGGTTGTTCTGCCCTATCATGGAATGTAACACCACTTTATCTAAATATTTGTAGCCCCTTGCAAATGAACCCATGTTCTGTACAGAAAGACATGGGAGGATTCTTTATAAATGTCTTGATTTTCACAATGTATAGCATCTACTGACCAATAAGTTTTTGCCAAGCTACATATTTTTTAGAATGCCCTATACATGGTAGTATTTTTTACTTAAGCCTCTTGAAAGAATACCAGTTAATGCTTAAGTTGAATATGTGTTATTTTTATTTATATTGTTTTATAACAGGAATTAACATGTTGGAAACACAAAATAAGGATCTATTCCTTAAGATATTTTTTTTTTCCTGTTTTGGCTGCTTGTTTATGTACAACTATGAAAAAAATGGATCTTCATATTGCTTAACATACAGCTAAAATATTTGTGTGTGCATATGTACAAGCCCATATTTTGCTAATACACAACTTTATGCATTCACAGTGTCCCAGCTTTCTCATATGCATTAAGAGTTTTAGTGCAAAAGTATGTATACCTATTTTATGAGGGACTGTCAATGATTGTAAGTAACAGAACTGCTGAAAGTGTGAAATTTTGTTTCATTTATTTCTAAATAATTTTGGTTAGTAATGATATGACCATATGATAAATCACATTGTATAGCATTTTAACACCTTATTTCTTAAAGTAAAAGTAGTGTAAATTTGGATATTTGGATATTCTTGGATATACTACAAAGATGTCAAAAAACATGCTTTGAATAAGTACTGTATGTTATGTTTTGAAAATTGGAATTTTACATTTTCACTACATTTATAAAAGGAGAGTTATTCTGTCAGGATCTATAATTTAAAAAGAGAAATGTGTATATCAAAATTTTAAACAGAGCAGTGCTTTTTTGATATGTTCAAGAACTAATGTTAAGCATATGTGTATTATTTAGCAAACGTGATCAATAAATATGACTCTTAATTCTTTTTTGTGTTTATTTTGAACACAGACCTGATGATAACTTATTAACCTTTGCTCAACTAAATGAACATTTTAACGCTAATCATAAATATATTGTAGTAATTTGTTCTGAAGGTATTAGTTGCATGTTCATCCATCATGAGATTGATGTTTACATTTTTTCACCTGCCTCTTGATTAAAAAATATCAATGAATATTTTAGCAGTTAGTATATTGCTAAAGCTTCAGTGTAATTCTTGTAAGATATGTAACACAGTTTGCTGGCTATAGTCTGTGCTATGGAATGGTGCGTTATAAAGTGCCAAAGTAAATGTCTTTTAACTTCTTTCAACCATTGGCCCTGTTTGTTTGTAGACTGATAACTTGTTTCTAGTGTGCTCATTGAACTTGCTGGAATTTTTGTTTACTATAGTCTTCATTTTCCCCAAGAGGAGGAGAGAGGAAAGAATATATTCCTCATGTGGTCAGCATATTTTTGATATTTATGTGAGTTCACCATCTTGATTTCAAGTCATGAATTTGTTTTTACATGCATAAGCATGCATATTACATGCATTATTTATCCAATTGACTTTAAATTCCATTAAGTTCCAATGAGTAGGAGAAAGATTTTGTCTTAGGCGTTTTTTCTTTATTTTAATTTTCTAGTTATGTTACTTTTGTTGGTTTATTTATTTTTTTAACTGTTCAGTCTAAGGCTTGTAAAGGTTGATTTGCTCCTGAACTGCTTTGTTCCCAGACATTGCCATCTTCCCCAACTACCACCAAGTCCTCTCCATCTGATCCCATGACCACCTCCAGAGCCAATCAGGTACAGTATCATCCTACCATCTACACCATACTTTTCACGGGTGACAGCTTGCAAACTGGAGAAAAAGATATGGTGGGTTAAGGATTTATTCGTTCATTCACATATATACACCCATAACCATAGAAAACTAACTCTTGTTAGAAATTGGTAAATTGAATGGAAAGCATTTTTCTTCTTTTAATTTGTTTTGTTGTCTTTTTTAAATCTCTGATGAAAGCAAAGTGTCTTGTAAAATAGTCTTTTTAAAATTTGCTTTGATTAATAAATAGCAAGGCTACGTGCTGGTGAGTTTGTAGACAGAGTAACTCTTGGTATATGTATGTCTATGTATATATGCACACACGTATTTACTTCCTGGATCTTTTATAAATTATGGTGGAGTTACCCGTAAATCCATGCTACTTAGCTGGATATCAACCTAGGAACGGCATACAGAATTCTTTCTCCGTTTACTTACTTTAAGAATTTTGAAATGTGTTTGTGGACAGTAACATTAGGGACATTATTTAAATAGTGTATATAATAAAACAGTAGATTTGAAATGAAAATTTATTGATGAAGAATAAGATAAAATTAAGTCTCTCTAAAAATGTACTATACACATCTAAGTAATTTAATTCATGTCTCATTTTTAAATGCATAAACTGTTTTTTTAGCAGTGTTTTAATTTTACTTGTTTAGTTCTTTTAAATGGAAAAAATAAGTCCAGTTCGTTATGTCCACAAATCATCATACTGTGTATCTTTTTGCCTTCCCTACGGAAGTTGTTAAAGTTATTTCATACCAGGTGTTTTAGGACTGATTCATGCTTTAAAATATACCTTATTTATTTTTTTAATGTTCTGTTAGACTTAATGTACTTTTTGTTCAAATAATCTAAGTATTCAGTATGTGCTAACAGTTTTTAACACACAATCTGTTTCTTTAAGTTGCCTGAATGCTTTTATCAGATGTTGCACAAATTAGATCAAATACCAAAGAAATTTTCTTCACAACAAGCCAATTCTCCCTTGAAGTTAACATTGTTATTAATTACTGTTCCTCTGGTATTTTGTGAACTGCTTAGAACTTGCTGGCTGTATAAAAATTTAACATACAACAAAACGGAAGCATATTTGAGCAATATATCTTTGATCAACACATGACTATCTGTTGAAAGGGACATCTAAAGCAGAAAGTAATGAAACTTAGAGAGAAATGGTACAGATAGAAGAACTACTGAGAAAAATATAAACTGCGATATCCCTCACTTCAATTTGAAAGCCTTCTTCATGAGCCTGCTTCCATTCCAGCAACAGTTATTTGGCTTCGTCATCATTAAATGACAAAGATAAAATCTTTGCCAACAGCTAGGGATAATTTATGAACACTCTGTTCAGTGTTTCTTCTCTTTCTTAATTTTAGTATTTTGTCTATTTTAATTAGAAGGTTTTGAAAATGTTGGGTGCACAGATCTTCGTTAAAAGTGCTCTTGCTGTTTTTCTTTTCTGTGTCTTCTTTTTCCCCTTTGTTAAAAAAAAAAAAAAAAAAAAAAAAAAAGAGTATGTCCTTCCTGACCTTCCTGATGGTCATTATTTGGAGAAAAAGGTGCTTCCCTTTACAGGAAATACTATTTGAGCATACTGTTTAATTAGCATCAGAGAAGTACCTATTTTGCATCTGAACGACCAAAATTATAATAATTATAATCTGTATAAACTTTAGATGACTTTTCAATAGCTAAACATACTTACTTTTGTATAAAGTTGTTCTATGAGAATATTGTCAAATGGTGTAGCTGAATATACAAACTAAAGAAGTGTATGCCTTGTGTCCTGCCTATTATCCCCCATTACATCTTTCAATGAATTTTATTCATAAACTGTTCGATTCAGTTTTCATACAAATAATGAAGATCTCTTTTGAACAGCATTAAAATTGTATATCTGAAGAAGAGTAATGAGTTCCTTAAGTGACCTTTGGGACTGTTTTTATCATTAACCCTTGAAATTCCTACTGGTTTATAATCGTTTTATCCCTCCTAGTATTTCCTGGTGGTTTCTAGCCATTCCAACAGGAAGCACAAAGCACATGATAAGGAAATTAAGGCCTTTCTGCTCATGCTAGTGATAAGTGACGTAGCTGGCAATTGTTCCCAGACTATGGTAGTGATTAGCATTCAGCACCAGTGTATCGACAAGTATCTGCACTGCGGCTGTCACATGAAAATAGGTTCCAACACAGTAATCTCAAACCTGTCAGTAGTCATGTAAGTACACAATAGGAGAGTATTAGAGAACAATGAATATTTGTTTTGATATATGGCTGTGTAAGATGACTCTCAGTAGAAAATGACTGTTCAGGTATAGTTTTTTTCACAAGATGTAATGTTATGATAACAGGAAAGAGCTTATTTAACTGCATGGAAGTCAGGAAATGTAGTGTTAAGGTGTAAGATAAATAGCCAGCACGCCCCATTGTGTGAATATAGTAGCATATCAGGCTTAAGATCATTTAATTTTCTATAATATTTTAATTCTGCAAGAAATTATGTTAAAGATTAGTAAGGTGATTAAGCAAGGTTTAAGCAATGCTTAATGCTGGGTTGCTGTGGGAGTGAGATTTTTAAACTGGGTCGGAGTCATTGCAATTAGATAATGTCGAGTATCTGTGTTGATGAGCGTACCTGATGTGGTTCTTCCTGGTGTTTGAGCATGTCAGTTGTATTCTCTGGGCAGGGCTTGCATAGTGGGCAGGAAAACTTCTAGGCACACTTTTTACTGCAAGAGGAAAATAGCTCTGCCAACAGAGGTCAAAGGAAGCTGGGCAGGAAATCTGGCTTGTATTATGTCTTCCTTTTAATGACTCACTTTTCCTCCATTCAGTTGAGATCATAAATTCTTTTGTATGGCAATTTCCGCCTTTGTCGAATTGTTGTTTTTTGAAAAATCCAGTGTTCATGAAAATACTTGTTTTATGATTCTCAAGAAGAGGATAGTCTCTAAAATGTCTCATATAGTGGAAGAAAACAGTTCCTTCAGAACTGTTGTGTTGTGTTGTACTGACTTGCTATGGACACAACAGAAACCTCTGTGTTGGAATTATTTCTTTTTTTAGTTCTTCCAGAAAGATATACATCTGTCAATATAATTGTTGCAAACGTCTTGTTTATTTTTTCAGTAGAACTTCCTTGGGCCTTTTTTTCACATTAAAAATAAACGCACTGCAAACTTGCCAAGGAAGAAAGAACCAAAGAGTCATTAGAATTAGGGACATTTCAAAGAATTCTATTTTTTTTTTCTCTCCTGTCTGCCTATCACTGAAAAGAACTTCTGTACTTTTAGACTAGGGAACTTCTGTGTTACGCCTTCATGAACTTTGTCAGCTTTGTTTATAACAGAGCACTGAGAGTCATACAGGTACAGTAGTAAAACTGTTCTGCTGATGCCCCTGGAGCTGGCAGAATATAGCTTTAGTTTTATTTACCAAAAGGAGGAAATCAATTTTACTTTTCCATAGTATACTTCAAGTGGGGATTTAATCTCAAAAATGATTAATAACATCATAAACCTCATATAAGACATGCTTGTTTTCCCGCTGTAGTACCTTGTAAAGGTACGAGTTTTGGTTCAGTGACATTAGGCAAGTGTTTCTATAATTATTCTGTAAACAAAAGATATTTACTTTTGTTTACAATATTTTTTTTCTTCTTATCTGCTTGCTTCACTGATGCTACTATTATTTTAGAGAAGGAAACATGAGTGATACAACCTAAGATTTGTATTTCTCCTGTCTACTTGATGTACACCTAGAAATGCAGTTGCAGACCCTTGCATCTTTCCTTCTCCTATCCTCCCTTTTGCCATAAGATTGATACCGCTGCAGACGTTTACTACTGGCTGTAAGAGAATAAAAGGCCAAAGCACACATTCACACTTAGAAGTGAATCAGGATAGTGATGGGTAGGAATCCTTTTCCCTTCACGTATAATTTAGATAGGCTTAAGATCAGTAATGTAATAGGATTTATCATCACAAACTTGATGTCACTAACTTACTACACTAACTTCTTTTTTTTTTCTTTTTTTTTTTTAAATACAATATTTTTTCCCATGGCATTTGCATTTTTTTACAGTTATACCTTCTATATTGCTTCTTTGTTAATGTTGCAAGTGAAACTCTTATTTTATCATTTAGTATAGTGTAATAGAAATTTTGTGAGTGCAGATAAGTGTAGGATTTGGCCATTCAGTCCTCAAGTCTACAGTTTTTTGGAGCATATCTACATCATCTGGTTGCTGCAATATCAGTAATAAATAATACTTTTCAACATTTTTCCATGGCAGAACTGAACCATTTTCCTTGGTACTGCCTGTACCCAGCAGGTACAGCACAAGCATGTGGCTGTTGCAATCTTGGTAGCAAGAGTTTGCAGTTTTGGATTATACTGTCTCTTTCTTTTATGCAAAATAAATAGCTTGCAATGGGCTATAATAGTACACCTATAACTACCCACTGAGGGATTAATTGATATCTCTAAATTGTAATAATTGATGTCGATGGTCTTCCTCTTTCTGACTTTAAGGAACAGTCCTATTCCTGTCTGTAAAATGAATGCAGAGCTTTTCATTACTGATAGAGAGGTAAAATCTGAAAATAGAGACTCTCTGTAAAGCATACGTACAGCTTTTAAAGGGCCGATGAACTCATATCATGTATTTAATGTATAATTTGTTGAGGAAGGTGGAAGAGAAAGTAGGAAAGAAAGCTTTTATTTAGTCGTCTGTTATCACTAGGACATGAAATTTTAAAATAAGTATAATGTCCAAATTCAAATTGTAAGGTAGATTAATCTTAAAGTACAAATAGTGAGTTTTAATGATACTAGATAACTATCATAGGCCATGGAGATACTATGTCTATTTGACTTTGAAAATTTGATGTGAGGATTATTTGGGGTATTTTGTCTCTTATATTCTAACCACAATATTCATCTAATTTTAATTTTGTAATTTCAATGTAATTTCTTACAGTGGTATTGAGAAAATCCATTTTCTTTTTAGGTCTACGACAGATTGAGTGATGCTGGACGTATCACTTGATCTTTCTAAATCTCAATACTGTGACTCAGGAATAAAGTCAATAGAAAGTTATTTTGCATTCTAATAAAGGGTGCTGTAGAATTAAAAAAAAAAAAAAACCTGTTAGTGCTTTAATTTTATTGGTCATAGTATTTGCCATGGTAGTTCTCTGTGAGATAATAATTTGACCTTTTTTTCAACCTGTCGTGTTGGTTATTGATAAATACAACCATTTTATTTAAACCCAGAAGATGATATCAGAGTTCCATGCACAAAAATAATATGCTGTTTGAAAAGGACTTCAACTGGTAGACAGTGTTTCATATGGACACATTGCTATAGAATATATGATCTGAAATCATAAATACACGAAGACATCAACGCATTTTTTTATTCACAAAATGTTGCATGAGAAGGAAATAAGGTTTGCTGTTCAAAACTATATGGGAACTGTAAGAGCCTCATCATGATCTTTGGAGGAATAGAGCTGAAGAAATACACCCTGTATTTTGCTGACTTTTTCTGGAAGGTCCTCAAACTTCTGGTATGCTTTTGCTGCCTACAGAAAATTTCTTCACATGGTTTCTCTACATAGCATATTCTTTGGGTTAAGTCTCAGCAAAGACTGTCAACTTCAGCTTTAATATTTATTCAACTTCACATGCAGAGTTCTTTTCTATGTAGGTCTTGCGATTTCTGTAAAAGTGTTACCCAGTAAGAACTTTGAGTCCCCGTTGGACATTGTAACAGGGTTGAATGAAAGTGCCTACATTAATTAGAAAAACATTTCACTTTCTCGTGTAAGAAAACCCTTACATTTCACATTTGTAGGTAATTTTATCAATTGTAAATTTGTAACTCTATGAAGTCACCTTTTTGTTTCTTTTTAAGAAGACAGTGTTCCTTTTCTTTTGACTACAAGTTACCTATGGCATACAGTATATAATAAATAAAGTTTTAGATGACATATCTAGAAAGGTCGAGGGAGAATTATTCCCCTGTTCAAGTGAGGACTCCAGGAGAGGTTCTAGTGCTTCAGAGGCAAATGTTCCCACTGCTCTTCAGCTGAAATACTTCATTTCATGGCCAAATTCTAAGCAAGATTAACCTATACTCCACAGACTAACTATAGGCATTTTTTTTTTTTCTGGTTCTAAGTTAATATGTTACTTTTATTATATTTCTCCTGTTCTTTGACTGTTTTTCCCCAATATTCTTCTCAGCACTTTTGTTTGCATCTTCTCCTTAAAATATAATAATTTTAGATACTATAAAGATTTTAAATAACAGGTTTTAAATATGTTATGTGCAAATAACTTTGTTTGTTTATTCTTTCTTATTGTCTGTTTCAGTTTTCCCCCTTTGGACAACTATGTAGGGAATTTGTGTTCCTGTTCCTTTATATGGATTTACTTGTTTTCTTTTTTTCTCTTCTGTCTCACCAAACAGCTATTTTAGGGTTCCCCGTCTAGTGTTATTTTCTTAAATGCAGGGGAAATGTTGCCAGGAGCATTCATGAGACATGGGGAAAGATGTAGCTTCTCACTACTAAGTCGTTTAATATTACTGGCATATCATTCACAGGATGTCATGAATGATCTGCCAGTTGCAACCCTGAGAGTAAAAACGTGATTCCATGTTCATGTATTTTGTTTTGATGTTATGCTTGAAAATAATCAGAATCAGTTAGCTTCCTTCTTCATGCCCTCTTCAAAAAGATACACTTTCTCAGTCTAATGGACAGCATTATTATTCCATTTCTATTAAAATGGATAAATGTCTTAAATAAATCAGTTTCTCCTCATGTTTTGCACTCTACCTGGTTACTAAATTTTTGGTTGTTTTTCCCCCTATAGTTAAAAATCAGGAGGAAAAATAGCCCCCAAAATGCATACAAAAGTAAAGTTTCAAAAACATGTAAGAAAACAAGTGATTTTTTTTTTCTTGTAAGAAAACAGCTTTTAACAAGATACTGTGTTGTCACCCCTTTTGTGCATTCATGAAGACTTAGCCTCTCCTTGGTTTTAATCCTTAATTTAGTCATTAGTTTTAAAACTTGTTAAAGGAAATGAATAAAGGTAGAATTTTTGAAAAATACTAAGATGATTTAGAAAATGTATACATTTGATTGTAGTGTGACTTTAATGAAGTCTGCTTTTGATTTCATTAATTTGTTTTTAAATCAAAGTTGCTTCTGTGAACATGCTGAGATTTGGAAGAAAAGTTATAATTATATTTTCCTGTACACTTATAATTTATGTGGGGTTTACTCACTTTGAAGTATTTTGAAGTGAACATGTAAAAAGATATGTTTTTTTGAATTAAATGGATTTGGCTTTTAGGCTTACATGGATATCTTATTCAGGTTGTTTAAGAGTTAAAAAAAAAATAATCTCACACTGTAATTTAAGATATTGTTCTTTCATTTAAAGATGTTTGTAGATATGATATGTAGGTTTTGACATTTGTCCATGTCCTTGTTCTAAGAAAAGGTCCTCCTATCTGCTTATGAAAAAGGATCATTAAACCCATAAAAATTGGAGAATACATATTCATCTCTTTGCCAAAATATGAAGGTCTTCAAATGTCTTGTGCAAAGTGATGTTTAATTTTTTTCATTTTCTTTGTTCCACCTGTTTTAAACATACATCCTTAATCAATACAAAATTAAAATAAATAGCATGTTATAAAGTGCCACATATTTCTGTGTTCGAGTTCCATCCCAAGTGAAGGTCTTCAAATGTCTTGTGCAAAGTGATGTTTAATTTTTTTCATTTTCTTTGTTCCACCTGTTTTAAACATACATCCTTAATCAATACAAAATTAAAATAAATAGCATCTTATAAACTGCCAGATATTTCTGTGTTTGAGTTCCATCCCATGTAAGGTAGAGTGAAAACTGGCGACCTGTAACTCCTGTCTAACCAAGATTACCTTTGACTTCAAATCCTTAATACTCGGGTTTAGTGGCATTCTGTTTCATTCAGAAGAAGCAGTGGGAGAAAGCCAACCATATTCTAAGGTATACAGGCAAAGAGTCACTTTGCTATTTGAACAACCCAGAGAAGACAGAATGTCAGAGCAATTTCCAGAATGCAAATCTGGATCACTTTATTGCTTTTTTTTCTGCTACATATTGTATCAGTCACACAAAGGTTAGATTAAGTTTTCAACTATTCAGAATTTAATTTAGCAGCTCTTAGTGAGTTGCATGGGAATATGGAAAGCAACATTGAAGTTACAGAGTTTACTGTCACACTAGGACAGATTCTCTACAGCACAGACTATAAAGGTAGAAAAGGCAGTATCATATTTTTCTGACATGTCAGAGATAAGTTGAGTACGGCACGGTTATGCCTAGCCCTAGAAGATCCTGCTTTGGCCATATGGTAGTTAATATTTTGCGTAAGCCATCTGAAACATTATCGCTTTTACAAGCTGTTTGTAGGAATACTGTAGCAATGCACTGCACTTTCCCTCAGGCTGCATGCTAGATGCATTGTTTGCCTTTTGCATGCTTTGAGAATTCATTGGCTGGTGAGAAATCATAGATAGAAGTGAGACAAACCCACCAATTTTTATTTTTTTTTTTTTTAAGTAGGCCTGATTTGAGTGAAGGAGTGTTTTGTATGTCCAAATCATAGAAAGAAGCTGGTTGATTTATTGCACTATGGGGAATAATAAGAGGCAGGAGGTTTTTCTTCTTCCAGAGTTTACGATGCATCTGTTGATGTTGGTCCATAGCATGGCATCCCACACTTAAGGTAGTCAATACCTTTACCCTGCAGACAAAACAGTATGTATCTGCATCCTTTTCAGAAGCGGTATTTCTCCTTAGTTTTTTGCCTGCAGTTATTTTCATACTTGTTGGTTTGGGGTTTTTGTTTTATTTTGGGTTTTGTGGTGGTTTTTGGTTTGGTTTCTTTTTTCCCTTTCTGAAAATTAATTAGACTTCCTGCAGTTATTCAGAGGCATAGTTTACAAATTGTAAGCATCCTTAGAAATGCCCAGGGGCTGAGTGCACTGGTCTTGTTACCTACCAGTGATTTACGTTTGAGTCTTTGCAGTTTCTAGCCTTGAAGGGTATTTGTCTGGGAGTACAGAGTGATTGCTGGCTGTTTGGCCTGCTGTTTTCCCCTGCTTCTAAAGTGACATCTCAGGAAATACAGCCTTCTAGATCAGAGTTTTTTTGGGGTTTTTTTTTTTTTTTTTTTTTTTTTTTTTTTTTTTTTTCCCTTTTCCTTCACACTATTCAGCAATAATGAACTTCTACATGACAAAGTATTCATTCACTTGTCACCTGTGATTTTGATGGGGTGAGAAAAGTATATTTTAAGTTCTATTTCTTTAAAGTTTCTTAAAGGCTGCAATTTGGCATTTCTACTGCAGTGTGGATTCTTGCATGTTTCTAGTAACTCGATACATGATCTCCATGCTTCTCAGCTTGTTATGATTATTGTTTATTTAACCAAAACATAAATGTAGTGAGAATATTTTGATCCACTTTATTCTTCTAATAGGAATTGTAATATTTGTGATAGTAAATTAAAAGCTGCCCCCTACCCATAAGATACTGAAATGCAGTCTCCCTGTAAGCTTTTTTAAAGTGTTACTGCTTTATGTAATAAAAGTGGTTTCTGAAATAGATTAAACTGTAATTAACAACATTTTTTAGTAAAAAGTACTGAAGCAAAATACAATTCCTCCAGACCTTCTACAAGCTAGTGTTCAAGTATATTTAAGTGACGTAGAAAAAGAGAAATCAAGTCAAAAGATTAGCAGATCTTTGCAGAATATTTATTGATCATAATATATTTAATTTTTTTAGTAAAATAACTGTATAAATACTGTCTAGAGCCAGTACTATAACAGTTAGCTGTTTAAAGGTATTTCCAAGCTAATGTTTCACCTGTATTTGAGCATTTAAGAGGCTGCTTTATATAAATTCCTGTTTTAATTATGTCAAAAGTAATTAGATAATTAATGCTATACTTTAACATTTACAGTAAAGGCTGATTGGCTGTACACAATGTGTATGTATACACTGAGGGTTGTCTTTACTGCATGCAATTTCTAAGTAAATTGTAAATTATGCCTACCTTACATTAACAGGAATACATGTGAATGAGGATAATAAAAGGGAGAGATTACAGCTTTGATTAAATGAAAGTTATGTTTTGAAATCTGAATGTAAGAATTTAATTTAGAAATTACAAATGCCAATAATTTGTGTACATTTTATTACAAAAATGTTTTTGAATATAAGGATACCTTTCTGCTAGCTTTATTTTTATTAAAGAGTCTAGCTACAAAAAATGAAATGCAAAATGCCTGAACTGTGGTGTTATTATAGCAGATATTTCATAAATGTAATCATATTCCATAGCCTATGCACTATTCAGTACTTGCTACTCAAACCAAAATGAAATTACTTAAATATAATAGGGTAATGAAAAGAAATTAACTGAATACATGGCTTGAGAAATAGAAAATTTTTATTATGCTATTAATTGTCCTGCTAGTTACATTATAAATACAGAAAGCTTTTCTTTTTGACCTATCTGAATTTTATTTTGATGGTAAGGAAAGCAAATCAATAAAAGTGAAAGAAAAAATTATAAACTTATCACTTTGAATGCCAGAGGGCTTAGCAAAAAGGCTTTTTAACATCAGTAACATTTTTTCATTTCAAAATTAATAAAAGAATAATTTTATTTGAAATGTAATTTATTTTTACTGTTCACATAGAAAAATAAAACTCATTGTTAGCAATAATCTTGCATAGTAATATCAATAAAAACAGCAATTCAAATTATATGCACTTTTATGTAAACTTTCTGAGATTATTGTAATTTATGATGCATTTATTTAGCTCTATTTTAAAAGAGTCTTTCCTGTAACAAGGTTCACAGTGAAAGTTTGTTAAAGAAAAAGGGAAAAATATATTATGAAATCAAAAATGGTTAATCAATCTGTTGTTTTCCTCACCTTTACCTCATTTTGAGACATTGCTTTTATTTTTTCATTTTATTCTTTTATTTGTCTGTATTTTTTTCTCTCAAAATAAGTATATTACATGGAATGTGAAGAATATGTATGTAGTTTCCATAGGCATTGAGACCAGGGCAAGAGTCAAATGCAAATTCTTTTTCACTATATCTTTATAAAGAGAGATTTAATCCAACCAAAAAAGATGCTGACTCCAAATTTATTCTTGGAAAAGTATTTTTCCAAGTTTATGTATACACAGAATTGCACATTTGTAATTTAGATTTAAAAACATATGATGTATTTGTGTAAAAGCATATATAACATTTGTGCCCCACGGCCCTATTGTGTATAAGGAGGTTGTTTGGTTTGGTTTGGGTTTTTTTTGGTGTTTTTTTTTTTTTTTCACGTGAACATTTATGTCAGGTTTATCTAGCCAAAATTATTAACATGTACTGTATTCAAGTATTGTCTGTGTCTAGCTTTTGTAATGTTTAGTTAAATTGTAAAAGTTCCTAATTTTTTTTTCTTGTTGCTTATTTATAGATCATGTTCCCTCACGAAATTTGGCTCCACAGGTTCCCATTGAAGGAGAAATATAACCCAAAGTACAGATGTATGAAGACAATAACATTTGCAAATATGTAGTTTAATAATGAAAATGTACAGTTTTCCCCACTGAGCTAAATTTGGTATGATCTAAAGCCAGGATCTTCACATTTAACAAGGAGGATGCAATTGTATCTTCAGTTGTCTCTTGTTATAGCATTTTTTGATAAGCTAGGTTTACTTTCATAACTAGCCTGTGTTAGCACCTGTGAATCTTTTTGCTTCTGTTTGCTCTAATAATTGCTAATTTCTGTCATTGTTATTCCAATGTTCTTTTTCTCTTCCAGCGTTAGTTACTATTCCCTTGTGGCTATCTTAGTTAAAAATGCATAACTACGAGTTTACAAAAGGGTAAACCAGAAACTAGACAGAAGTTAAACATACCCGTATAAATTGATGGGTGAATGTTAAGTTCTAAGCCAGCCACTTAACTTAGTTGTAGTTACTGGTGTATTTGCTGAGGCCAGCAGGTTGATATTACCTTGTTCAATTCTCTGTTGTCAGAGACATAATGTCAGGCTCTGAGAGGAAGGTTTGTCAGAAATCGGCTTGTCAGAAGACTCTGTTAGCATTAGAGGTCTATAGAGTCCTGTAGCAGTGGTTATTACATTTGAAGACATCCACCCATTAGTGAAACTATGTCCTCTTTCTAATAAAAGTTTCTGGTAATTACTATTTTTTATGATCTAGAGCGATATCTTTAATGTTTTGTCTTTAACTGTCTTTTATTTCCTTTCCCATTTGAAAACAATTCTCAAATCATGGCTATGAGAGAGCCTCCCTGAGCCTATACAATATTCTTTTTTTAAGTTAAGCATGAGTCAGTAAAGAAAGGAACAAACCTCTGTTGCTGGTCAAGCTGGGGTGGAAAGCAGCCGTAGCCATTGATATCACTGGTCTAGGTCATCTAAATAGTCCAGATGCATTTTGCATAAGCCAGATATCTTGCTGGTTTTCACCATGGTGCTATACAGAAAAATCTGTAGGTCAGAACATGAATAAACATGCTCTTATTTCCTGTGAGCTGAGACATTAATGGGGTTACCACAAGGATTTTAATTCACATGTGTCTCCTCCTCTTTCTTTTGCCAAGAATAATAGAGACAGAATAATTACCTCAGGATTTTAATTATAAATAATGTAGAAGGGGGTGTTAGTGTTTATTATTATTTTATGTCCATGAAAACTCAAACGTGTTCATTTAAACACTGTACATTTCTCTTCTACCATCTTTATTGGTTGCTGTTTGCCATGTTCATTAGTTATAAATGTAGCAAGTAATTTATCATTCCATCATGTTTACTTGATGTGTTTAGGTTGATTATATTATAAGCTTTATCTCTCATTTTACCTTAGAATTTTGTGATCTGTGAGTAAAGAGCATGTGGAAAGCTGGTGCAAGGTTAGGACAAGATGCACTATTAAAAATTACTTGTTCTGTCTTTTCTTGTCTCTGTATGTATAACTGAATATAAAAGATATCTCTCAGTTATGAGAGATATTATTTAAATTTCTTAACATTGTTAAGAGCTGAAATTTGATTTCAAAGGAAGGTTGGAGATTCTCTCAAAATAATTCTGTAACTGTGGATTTTTTATTACATGATCTTGTAATATGGAGAGCGTTCATTTGGTTCTGTGCATAAGCACAGTCATGTCTGAAATGATTGCAGCTCTGAGATTCTAAGGCATAATAGGCATGGGGGGAAGGAATGGCTCCGTTCATTGTGTCAGTATAGAGTAAGAATATGTTCATGTCTTCCATATGGACTTGTTTGCTTTTGGTTTTCCTTATTGTTATTAGAATAAGCTGAATTGCGAACAAATGATTGAAGAGGCACTGCTGAATAAATGGCTTCTCTAACTGAGATGGAGCTGTTGGCTAGATACTAAATGCAAAAAGACTGTTTCTCTTTAAAAGTAATCAAGTATTATGGAGACACATATAAAATTATATAGGTATTGTACAGAGGTGTGTCTATATATATAAAAGTATATATAGTAGTAATATCTTCGGGTGGTATGGGATTTAATTTCTCTAACCTTTTGCATCTTAATCAGTTTTGGTTTATTTTGTTGGTTTTTTTCCATTGTTTTTTGTTGTTGTTGCTTTTGTTTTGGTGATTTTGGTTTTGGGTTTTGTTTCGTTTTGTTTTTAAAATTGTGTGCCTTGCTCTATGTTGCGAGTGTTTAAAATCTTCCTCCTTTTAAAAACTGTATGGCTCTACTATCTTAATATGTGTTTATATCTGAAGGAAAACAGAAGTTTACTAAATCAAGTGAAGAAGTCATGGGAAAATTTGTATTTATATTACTCTTAGCAGAACATTTTGTCCTTATAGTTTAGTGACTAGACCTGAGAAGGTACCTTCCACTCTTCATTTTCATGTTAAGAGAGTTTACATAATGGACTTTGATGAGGAGAAGTAAGTTTTTACACAGAGTAATTATATCCCTGAGCAGTGATTCACAAATTCTTCATTACAAAATTATTAAGGAAACAGTCAAGAAAAAGGACATGGGCATGTGGCTGTAATTCATAATTGGCAAGAATATAATCACTAAGAGTTTCTTAAACCAGTACTTGAATTTAGGATATTTTAAATCTGCTAAACAAATGGTTTGACTATTCAGTTTGACGAACATGCAAAAGATCCAAAGGTTTTTGGATAAAATGCCTAAATAAGCATTTAGGAGTCTAACTTTAAGTATGCATTTTTGTAAATTGTCATTCATTTCCTGTTTCATAGAATATAATATTTTTATTGTCCTGAAAAGTCCTGGAAAGGAAGGTACATTTTTTCCATTACTAGCTGTCTCCTTCTGTACATAAATTAATTTCTTTTGAAACAAGTGTCCTGCTTAATTAAAAATCCAGTTCTAGATGTCAAGCACTATACCAATAATAGTTTTCCATGCCAGTGAGCTACTTCGTGTACTGAGAGATCAAGTTCTTCCACTGACCAGTGCTTGTCAATAGGGTGTGGATTATTTCATGAGTTTCGTCTATGTCTAAATTTATACCTGCTGTATTATAGATACTAATACAGAGATACCAGTATCCTCTGTATGTAACAGTTAACACTGTTATTATCTGAGTACAGTAAAGGAAAAGTAAACTTAGAATAAATGTTGAAGAATGTATCAGTGTAATTATATGTGTTCTTTTATTGTGCAGAGCAGAAATTTAAATGTGTGACAAATAGTAGAAGTTTTAGGCACTGAAAATAGTATAAACCCCTAATTTTTCTAAACCACAAGTAAATCTAATGTGATGTCCAGTAGAATAATGGTGAGATTGAGGTGGATCAGGAATACCAAACTCTTGCTTAGTATTTTAACATTATTGACTGGCTGAAATTTCACCTTTGCAACATGCTTTTCCAGCAGTGGTTGTATGGTGTATTACACCTGGGGTATATTCACTTGTCTCTCTGTTTACCACTAATTATCCTTCTCCTCCTCCATCCATCCCATTTTGGGCTATATTTTTTTTTTCTGTTACAGAGATTGTCTTCCTAGTATATAGGATTGCATTTCACAACTTTTAAATACTTACTATCAAAACAGCCTTATTTAATATATTCCTATAAGTATCCTCCTCTCAAAGAAATAATTAATGTGACTAGTTAAAAGTTGAATTGATGGAACTCTTCAATGTTAAAAAACCCCCCACCATTCTTAATTGCTCTTAGAGAAACAACTGATGAATGGCTGTATACCTTTATATATACTTATACCTACTGCCAAATCTTAGCAATATTATTTTATCCCTACTTGTACAAAGTCCAAGCAAGGATCAGAAGAAACAACTGGTGAGAGATTCTAAAATCTTTTAGTAGCTGTCATGAACTGAAATGATTAAAATTTCTATGTTTACTATCAGCTATCATTCAAAACAAAAGTGTGTTTAGCAGAATTTATCACCATCTAGCACAGAATATGACTAAAAATTTGCTGTATTTCTGTGACAACTGTAAATGTTGAAGGTTGATTTATATTGCCAATAGGTCTTTTGAAATAGAAATTAGATATTTTTTTGTTAATTTACATACCTTTCTGCTCTTTAACATATTGCTTTTGTATTTTTTTTTGGTGTTCTTGGAGTCTGCCTTTTTTCTCAGTTCAGAATAGCAAGACGTTTGAGATTCTAGGTAAAATCTAGTTCCCCTTTCTTTTTCCTTCTTCTTTAAATCTCTACCATTTCTTCAGTCTCACAGCTTCTCACTTAAAATTTCAGTTTTCAAATGATCAATATATGATAGCGGCAATAGCAAAATTGTTGGATATTTGTAAGTGTAGAAACATTAAAATATGGAATTCAACAGGGTATTTTAAGAAAAGGATTAACAACTGTCATATCTCCTGAGTGCTTTAGCCTCTTCCTTTGGAAATCACAAATCATAAAATAGTTAGAGTTGGAAGGGACCTTAAAGATCATTGAGTTCCATCCCCCCAGCCATGGGCAGGGACACCTCCCACTAGGCCCGGTTGCTCAAAGCCCCTTCCAGCTTGGTCTTCAACCTCTTTGAATCTGTTTATACAAGTAACCATAAAATTCCTGTTGCTGATCATCAGACTCTTTCTTCTGACCTCCTACAAAAAGATCTCAAGAGCAAGAAGGAAAGTGACTTTTTTTAGGAGACTTTACTAATCCTTCTTTTTCATACCATAGAACTGAAGTGGTTCTGCTGGATCACTTTATTTCCACAGCTTTGAAAAGAGAGATTTCCTGCAGACGCTATAGAGTTGAAAACTTTAATTTTGTTCTGAATTTCCAAATGAGTGCTTAATATATGTGCTATGTAGCTTGTAGAAATCAACTGTGGCAAAGATAATCTGAAAACAGATTAGAAGTGCTAATGCCCTTTTGTCCTATCAGTCCTATAGATAGATTAATTTTAAAACGTAGTTTTCAGATTGATTTTGAGTATTCTTACTTGGAATGCTGAGATGGGATTTTGATTTTATATTTGGATGTAAATCCTAAATTAATTTGGATGAAGTTTAGTATGTTGTTAAAATAATGCTGTAATCTGGCCAGCAATGTCAGAGGATGAATATCTCGATGCATTTCTAGTATTCCTGTATTAAGCTTTCAAGTACTAGTCAGCTTCAATGAAAAGTGTCATTGACACAGTAACGACAAGTGTCTTTGCACATTTCTATTGGCTATCCTCTCTTCTGAATTTAATTGCATAACTACACTGTATAATTTTCTGCACTTATTCATTTTAGAAGCACATAATTGTGTATTTTAGCCATGTTTATCAGACCTTATACTGAAAATCTGGCACTGTTGAGTAGCTGTGAGGTTCTGTAATGTTCACATTGTGTATTAACCTTGAGGAATTCTGCTCGAGTCAGATGCATATTTAAGAACACACTTAGGATTCTTTTGGACTTGCAGGTCCACAAGCATATAAAAAACAAACAAACAAACAAATAAAAACCCAACCAAAATTTGGAAGCCTCTTTCTCTTTGAAGTCAATGGAAAATGTGTTCCTAAGCCATCCATGTTTTGCTGTTAACATTTTATCAGTTCTCCTGTATGTTTCAGCCGTAGGATTTCTCCAGTATTTGTTTTTATCAAGTATAAGATTTCTAGTTAAAATATTGCATATCATTCAGAACAGGTTTATAGCTGGTCTGGTTCTGTAAAGCTAATGGAAGCAGCTTTTTAAGGATTCTCTTGAGAAGTGCAGAAATATTCAAGTCATTTGTCTTATCTTCTTTTGGCTGAAGATTTTCAGGAAAACAACCAGTGCAATGCTTCTTTCAACAATGAGTTAATAGCCATGAGGAGCAAAAGTAACCTGTATAGGTTTTGTGAGTGATAAAGCACAAAGAAAGGGATACACTACCTTTTCCTCATTTTTTGTCAGGAAGATTAATTCACTTTGGAATCTGGAGTGTATTTTATGACCGTATAAGTTGGAATCTGTCTAATGCAAAATAGTGAGAGGGTTCTTGATACAATCAGTGAGGCATATTTTGTTTTAAAATAACATGTTATCTACTTTTTTTTTTTTTAGATTATTTGTATTGAAAAGTGTCTTTTCAGCAATTCCAATAGTGACATTATATTATAATTATATGGTGTCTTTCGATCAGAGATATCCCAGATTACTATACTCATGAGTACTGTAAATAATCACACTTTTTTGGAACCCATCCTTGATTCTGGGAAGTTAGGTATTCATAGAACATCATATGACAAATTAGAAAGGAAAGGAGAAAAGGGAGATTTTAGATAGGAGGTGAAATTGTTTTTAATTTAGCAAGAGGGATAGGGTTAGCCTTCCACTGTCATTCAAAGTATCATTCAGACTTTACTGGACAGGGTAGTTAGTGTTCCTGCTTTTTGTCATCTTATAAGATGTTTCATCTGAACAATGGTGCAGTCAATATAGATGTCTAATTTTATATGTATACTATATACTCTGCAATTGAGTGAAAATCTATGATTTTTTGCTCTTGTATAATTCCAAGTGTAACCAGCTCATTTTTTTCTTTTAAATATTTATAAAAGTGAAAAGTACAAATGAAGCTACTCAAAATACATTACACTTCTCTGCAAATGTAATTTGAAACTCATGAAACATTAATGCATAAAATATGGAATGTTGTTTTTATGCTACACAGAAAGAATTAGAAAAGTTAAGTTTCTTCTCTGTGTTATTAAAACCATGTATCAAAGCAAATTCATGGAGTATTTGGTTTCTTCCATTCCCACGCTTTCGAATCAGGTTTTTATGAGGGATACTCATGAAACTACTCAGACTTTTGTGTGTGAATTTAATACTTTGTTCAGAACTAGTTAATCTCATAAAATCAACACCTGTATAACCAACATTGGTTTAATATTTATTCTCTCCCCATACACTACTTGTGTGTGCACACATTTAGCAAAAACTGCTTTTGACCGAAGAAGCCTTTCTATTTATAAGAGCCTACACACACTGGTGACAGAATGGCGAAATGCAAAAGCAGAGACCAGAGAATTTTTTTGTTTGTTTGTTTATAGAAACACGATTTGCTAATTCCATGCTGTGAGAAGTTTGCATTCGAAATTACATCTTTATTTAAAAGCATAAAGAAAAATCTTAATGTTCATGCTTTAGAGTGGACAGAAATGTAATTATGTAGTAACTAAAAGAAGTGAGAGGTATATTTTTGTTCCCCCAAAGAGTCAAGTTTTAATATAAATTACCAATTGAAAAATGGTCTAGATTTAAGCCAAAGCAGCAAATTCTTTACTCTAATGTATCTTTCCTCAGCTTGGTTCCAAGGTTCTAAGCCTAATGATTTCAGATGTAAATCATTCTCTAGGTGTTCCTGCTCCGGCAGGGGGATTAGACTAGATGATCTTTCAAGGTCCCTTCTAATCCCTGATATTCTGTGATTTAAACTGACCTTAGGTTTCTATTGTGTGATAGTTTTTAGGACTAAAATGAAATAACATCCTTGAGAAATGCAGTTTCAGCCGGGGGGATGTTTGAGAACTGGAACAAAATAAACAGTTGTGATAAACAGGAGACTGGGAATCACACCAAACTCCTGCTGCAATGTACTGATAGATAGAAATAAATGGTTTAGAATATCTGTTTGCATTGTCATTTTAATTTATTATATTTGTGATGATCTAGTATTATTGTGACTTGAGAAACTCCTCTTACAATGTTATTTTTTTCAATGGATTGATTTAACTTTGAATTGACTTGAAAGAAACAGTAGTTATGAGGGCAGAAATACCATAAATCAGCAGCATAGAGAAATAGCAAAATTACATGCATCATGCAATAATTGCAGGTAAAATATAAGAAAGAAATACTATAAGCATACATGCTGCTTTTGATGAGAAGAAAATCTCAGGGACACAAATGTGACTGGGGGAAAAAATGGAAAAAAGGATGTGGAATATGTTGTGGAACAAAGCAGCAACTAATCTCTTCCTGTAATCCAATTGCACTTGTTCACAGAATATTTCAGTTCTAGATATCCTTTTATATAAAGAGAGAACTTGAATTAGAATGACATTTACAGAATTTAAACATATTTGGGGAAGATAAAGACTAATTTATGATCTAGGTTTACTTATATTATTTGCCTTATGATCTAGCTAAATTTACAAAGAACTGCCTCTCTTCTTATGGATATTTGCTTATTTTTGTAAATAAATATCAAACAGACCATTAGAAAAAGGTCTCTATCCCTTTTAAATATTTTCTCTAAAAAGAAAATGTGTACTCTTGGACTGAGCAACTAGGAATTTGTTCAGTGCATGACACCTGAAAAAGTAGGTTCATATTTTACCATATGTATGTATGCAAACTCGTACAAGGCTAGAAATTCAACTAGCTTTCTTTGAGGGCATGTATCCATAGAGATTTGTTGTGTAAGCCTCCTGTTGAATGCTGAGCCTGAGTCTGATGTGAATAAGCACCTGTCCAGACCAGCCTAGTATTTCTGCCTGCTATACCCATAGGATGATGCATGACCTTTTGGTAGCTTGTTCTGCCTTGAACTCGTTGACATTGGGAGTGTAGCCAGGGACTTTCCAAGAGTTGCCTGATACAATGGAGTGTGACTGTAGATTCTAAGTGTATGCAGGCATCATCTTGCCTGTAACATACTTAGTTGTTTTTCTGCTTGATTCCGGTAGACTTGTGTCACTTCTTTTATTGATCCTGATTTTTCTCCCAGATTTTCATTATACAGCCACTTCAGTTTAAGAATGGATGACACTGCACTACTCACATCAATACAAGCCTACTGTAGCAGTGTGTTTAGCCTGCCAAGAGAGAAATAATAGATGGTTCTTAGTCTTCATTGTCTGCTCTGTACAGGAACTTGTGCTTTCAGAATACCCTCTCATCAACTCCAAACCTATAGTCAAATGAACAGCTAAAATAGCATGAAATTTTCGTAGGTGTAGAATCCAGGGCCCAGACAGACTTTTAAAGAGTTTAAAGTAATTGATGAGCAATGAAGGCAGAAAAAGAGATAAAATGGAAGATAGTAATTTAAATGCAGTTTTAAGGGAATATAATAATTTGCTTTATAGAGACTAACATGTAGAGTTGTGTCAGATTAGGATGAATTTATTAGATGAGATGAAACCATTTTGTAAAGGTGTTTCTCTGTTAAGAGAAGATAAAATGAGAATACACAACTGGTTGAAAGGTTTGATCAGAGGAAAAAAGCCCTACCAACTATTACAGAAGATTCATGGCATAAGTTGTAATTGAACTTACAAAAATAAAAGAAGAAAAAGGAAAGCTGAATAACAGATAAAAAAGCTTGGTTCATTAATCTCTGTGCAATCTCTTTAGAAACAATTCTATGAGGTTGAATAAGCAGAGGATGATGCAATTAAATGCTTCTACTGTCAAATTTCTGGGTTTGTTTTTTCCAAGTTTTCATGCCATTTTGTATAAACAGTGAGACTTTTTCTTTTCTGGTGTAATTTAGTGCAAGCAGTCACACCGGTACCATGGTTTTTGGCCTCCTTATGTTCAATTACTCCAATTGACAAATCAGCCACATCACATGCTAATTCTTGCTATCTAGCCAGTCAGCGTCCTCCCACTATGTTTGCCAGGTAAATAGTTTGTATTACCTGGGTGGCACATAAGGTGATTACCATCCTCCCACCTCCAAAGACTGAGAAATAAAAATATAACCACAGTATGTGTCATCAGAGAGAAGGAGGCCAAGGAAATAAGGTAATAGAAAAGTGAAAAGGTTGGGAACCATGCTATAGGTATTTGGTGGTGTTTGCACAAGAGGAATGGGAATGAGGACTGGGGAGACAGGACATGAGGTGGTAGTGTGGGTGGTAGTTAAGGTTTGAAGATATTTTGCATGTGTTTATATGCACTCATAGCTGCTCAGTGGAGATTATCTCCTTGCAGCATAAGAGAGGGGATCAGAAGTGGCATAGCATAATCACCAAACATCTGGCATCCACAGTAGATGCTATTCAGCTCCCAGAACTGAGCCAGGGCTTTCAGTTTGGTAAATCAGAGGACTTTTAGGTGATGCTGACGTGATAGGTGAGTGCAGCGTGGAGTTATGCAAGTGGATTGTCAATAAATGGAAAAGGATTAGGGAATTAGCTGAGACAGAGTTTAGGAGTCTAGGATTTTGCAGAATGCAAGGGTGAATGTGAGCCACTAATGCTGTTAAAGCAATTTGAATTGTGTCCTCAGACATAGTGCCTGAGATCCCTCATGTACCGAACATCCTCCTCTGAAGTGCAGAGTTTCATCAAATCTCTGCTGGATTCCTTGGGAACTGAAGGCAACAAACTGCTCTCCAATTTGAGCCCTTATTAAGCAGCACAGTTTCTTGGACTCTTGCACCTTTGTGCTTTTAAAGATGTAATAATATATTAGTGAGAACACATGCAGTGAAATTACTTTGTTTCTTTTATTTTTGTTAGTCTGATTCCTTTTCAGGGGAGAAGTATTACATTCACCAAGCCAGATTTTGAACTTGCTTATGCTAACAGAAATAGGATGAGAGTGATGCCTGTGGAATTAATTAATTTGCTTTGTGAGTAAGCAAATGCCATAACTGCAATCTTTATTTTTTTTATAAAATCTATTTGGTATGAAATAAAGGTTGAGTTCCTTACATTTTTTCCTTCTATTTAAAAAAAAAATAATAAATTGCATATGTGTTTTAAGTTTATGTTCATAATTGCTTTAGATACTCTTCTTTTTGCAGCACAAATTTCAATATAGCCAGGAGCATGCACACAAACTGGAAAACCTAACGTTCCTGCATAGTCAAAGATACCTTTATTGGATAGCTCAGAGCACTTATTTCGGGTGGTAGTTAGGTTTTCACTTCTGCATCCACATCACTTTCTGAACTTTTTATCTGTAAAAGGAAAGTAAGAGGACTCTACAATTTCCCTGACAGACAGGGAGTTAAGTACTTAAAAAAACAGTGGTAGTGCAGGTAACAAAAACAAATAGATAATCTTTGCTTTTTCAATCTTTCTTTCTATAACTGGAGTTGATACCAAGAATTTTACACCTTGTCACTTAGTGACCTTATAGATTATAGGCTTCAACAGAACGAATAAATAAATAAATAAATAAATATTTGTATTATTTCATTTGTACTAGCACATAGAGGGCTGTGGCCTAATATGTTAGATAGTGTATTGATATACAACACAAAAAATGTTTGCTGTAAACAGTTGATATTTCAATATATAAACCAAGGAAAATCAGGTGAATGCAGGGAGCAGAGGGTGAATTACAATGTGGTAGTAAGATTAATATGACCTGAAATAAAAAAAAAAATCCTAAATATTTTTTTAAGTAATTATCTCAAATTTTAAATAACACTTTCAATCAGTTGTCACAAATACAGAAATGTTATAGTTGAGTACCTCAAGATATTGCAAATGTTGCATTCTCTTCAGGAAGAGCAGGATTTTACTTATGTTTTATGCAAAATGCATACAGATTTATTTATGTTCTGTTAAAAACAAATTTTGATTGGAATATAATGGGGTTTTTTTGTGATAATTTAGTATAAAATAGATTATGCCTATTGTGTTATTTAATACGTGTATATTTTAAAAGAATGTTCTATATATTAATAGGTGAAATATTTACCCTGGCAGGGGTCGTATTTAGAAGGATATTAGTGGTATATTCCCATGCTAAAACAATTTAAGAGAGTTCTCAGTTAAAACACACAATCTGGTGTTTGTAAGCTAGATATTTATGAAAAGGGTATTTTTACAAACATATAACATATTCATCCAACAAATCCAAGATTTATTTTCCAAAATGCATCGTAATTTGTATGGTGTTTGTATGGCGAAATACAAGAGTTCTGGACAAGGTGGGATTGAGTGGGTATGGAGGAGAACTTTCTTTATCTTTCCTCTAACTAGACAGATAATTTTTTCAACCAACCAGAGCTGTTAGTGGTGAACTAAATGAACTTTTGTGATGTCAGTTGTCCTTCTTAATTTTGTGGCTGAATTAAACTAGTATTTTATTTTACTGCTTTTTTACTTCACCAATCCTTTAGAGTAATCCTAGCCATATTACAGTAGCCTAGATTTCCCTGTGTTGCATGTGTAGCTATGATATTACATGTGCTACAATGCTGCCCTAAAATTAAATATTCTAGTTGCCTCTGCAATCATGTGTAAGGTTACAAGAGTGTATTTTCATACCTTCTTATGTTAGGTTCTTAAATGAAAGGTTCTCTTAAATTCACATAAGCAGCTATACCTAGCTTCATCAGAACGGTGCAGATTGGTTATGAAACAAGGCAGGATCAGGCAAATCACGTTTGTCAAAATTTCTCAAAGAAGCTCTTAGTATGTCTTAAATCAATGGACTCAGGTATATGTTTTTTATAGTATGTGGCACAAAACTGTAATCATGAAAGCTGTGCCATGCAAAAAAAAAAAAAAAATAAAAAAAGATTTGCAGTTTTATTGAGTTTTCCTGGGTGATTCTGTTTTTATATGACTTCGCATTTTTGGAGTGTAAATTAAAATAAATAAAAAAAAACCCCAAATCAACAAAAAGAATAAGTCAGCACCTGATGATTTTTTTTATTTATTCTATAGAACACCTCCTGTTCTGATGTCAGTGAATGTGAGTGAAATTCTAAGCAAATTTCAAAATCTATATAAGCTGTAAAACAATTAATTGCAAAATACAATATGATATGTTACAATTTTTAACGTACATATTGTATAAGTGGAAAATGTAAATGTTTCTCAACTCTATATATGCTGGATTTTAAAAGATTTTAATACTATCACTACAAATGGAATTTCCTAAAATGGGTAAGACTAGAAAAAGTTTATTTGTAGGGCATGTGTTTTTATTCGTAATTAGCTTGACTTTATAATGAGGCAGTAAAATGAGAATGTTGTTAATAAAATTGTAATTGTATTTTGTATTGACTTGTTGCTGGGATTTCAGATAGCATTTGGTGAAAGGATTGGCAAATTGAAGTGTTGCCCTTACCTTTATGCTTCATAAAACCTAGATGAATGGATATCATTAGGCTACTAAAAGTGTCTTTTTGTAAGATAAAACATCATATTAATTTAATATCATGAAACAGATGGTGCATTAAAACTTTGAGACACATTTGTAAAACGTATATTGAAAACAAAAGCTACGAAGTATGTATAAATATTGAAGTTTTATCTTGGGTGTCATTCTTCACTCACTGCAATAATTCAATAAGGAATAAATATTTTGACATTAATGAGGTTGTATAAGTTTAAAACTTGTTTAAACAGAAGGAAAGGTAGGATTTATTGGCAAATACCCTTTGTTTGAAGACATTTTGATAAACATTTTAAAATGTACAAAAGCCATATTTTATTCTTTCAGAATTTTCAGCATTTAAATACGCTCTCCTGCACTTCGTTTCCATAGGCTGAATAATAACATAGTGCAGCACATAATGAATTTCAGTGTACTGATGTGGATGGCAGGTTGAACAATCAAGATTGTGTCCTCTTCAAGACCACTATTTTATCTATCCATGCTATATCATACTTGCTTTAGCCAAGTGGGCTTTTAAAATTACAGAAAACGTTACAGATGTTTTAAGGGAAGATAAAGAATTTCAGACACATCTCTAAGAGGTTGCTTTGCTACATTAGCCTTGAAAGAAAGGAATCAAATGAAAACATTCACTTTGATACAATCTAAGACAATCTTTCCA